>MU118093.1:49771-69780 GCA_014904855.1 Thelephora ganbajun | reverse complement strand
AATATTTTCAACGAGGTGGAACTAATGCTGCATGAGATACGAGGGGGTGCACGATTACTCGCGCGCACGACTTCTACGGGATCGATAGTACCAAGAATTAAGAAGGTTCGATACCTGATCACGATGATTACCCGTTGGCTGGATGACGTTTTGGCGGCGATCGAGAGGCACCACCTTGTCGAGTCGGGGGGGCTATAAGTCGAGAACTGATGCAATTGAAACGATGAACGATAAACGTATAAACCTTGATGAGAGCTGTCGACCCGAGGCCATTCGCCAAGCACAACACCCTCGAGTAATCTTCTCGAGAACTCATCGGGGATTACCAGACGTGCCCCCCCCCAGGTACACACATCTGCGCTATCTTCAAATTCTCTATGGACTCGCGAATAGGTGTCTATTTAACTAACCATCAGAGTAAGAAACTATTGGATCGGGGATGTACATAGAAAGAAAGTCGATGTGCCAGTTACTCGGCGATGGATGATGATGATTGGGTTCGGCCTTTTGATGTTTTGCCGGAACCGACCGTCACCTGAACAAGCACCTACGTCTGTGGTTTACTACATTGGGGGTGTAGGACGTCTGGACCCAATCGTGACCAGAGGGGTTAAAGCCGTTGTCCCCAGTTTCCAAACAGCTTCACTACCCGGACGACTCTCGAGGTGTGCTACCTCGAGATCATCGATCGCGCTAAGCATTTGCAACGGCCAAGGGCCACCCTCCAGTCCATGTGTTGCGACTCGGAAACTGCCTGTTATCGCCTGACGTTGGAGTGAACCGAGTACCACCACACCCTCGCCCATCGACGGGGAGAACAGCCACCTGTGCATTTACTTTCCGCACTGGGTATGTATGGGAATTAGGCGCCTTTTCTTGGGTAGAATGGAGGCAAAGGGACTAGCCTTTCTTGGCTCCGCAGTTCGTCTCGGAAATGTATGCCTCCGAACATCCTCGAGGACTGAACTTATCACCGGAATATCGATTACCAGTGATCGATGATTGGCATCTCGCGAGTTGGACGAAACAAAAACTTATGGTCTCGTACGTAGAGGGTCCATTATCTGAATGTGTTTGTCATTCGAAGCTCATGGCCGCCACGAGACACTGCACAGAGAACGTGTAAGAAACAACGAGTTGGACGAGCTCTTGGCAGTGTGTCTGCATGGCCAGGTCACCCGGGGGTAGACAAACCCGTAGGTGGGGCGAAACCGTCCATTTGAAGGGTTTCGGATGCCAGGAATAAACGTGAGAAAACGTGGGTTCCACTCAACGACGGTTATTTAGCTTAGTAATCGGACCCTTTATACATGGCTTTCCCTTTTTCTTCTCTTCCGTTGTACTGGACCCAGAGTCGTATCGTCTGTTCGGTACCTTGGCGTAAATTTTTCGTTTGAACAAAGAGGAAAACACCGCAGGGGTTATTCGGGTGGGTGGACTGAGGACAACGATCGTCAAGTCAATGCCGACGAAACGGAATATGTGATCCCGTAGTTTTTTTTTGGATCTCACGAGGGTCCCCGGAAGCATGTCGAGGTTGCTTCTTGGCCAATGGCGAGAAGGCGGCTAGCGTTCTTCTATCAATCTAGGTGAACTTGGCACACTTCTCATCTGGCTCTTGTCCGACTATGAAGCGCTGTTGTTCTTCCTCTATGAGGTCTCCGTCTTCGAAACAAAGTCTTTCATATACCCACACCTCCTTCAGACAAGTCCAACCTGAGAGCTCCTCCTTCTCCTTCCCCTCCTCTCCCTCCTCTCTTTCTTTGATGTCGCTTGAACAACAGACGACAACATCTCAGACAACCGCAAAAGTCAGTTCGCTGGCGAGGAGGATCCATGGCTGGTCCTGGCAAGCTGTACGTGTTTCTCTGGGAGACGAATGGACCCCATTATCATCGGCGTTCTGACGCTATCTCCCCTATAGTTTCCCATTGGGATGGGCACAGGGTAAGTGAGCCATCTCTTAGCCGAAACATCATAGGCCCCCGTCGTTGAAACATACCAAAGAGCTGTCTACGTGACCCTTTCTGGAGTCAAGAGCCGTTCGAACCTCCTCTTGCAAGTCGAGCATGTATTCTTCTTCCTCAACATCGTACTGTTTCTGTTGAATACAACAACGTTGACATTGCAACTCTTCTGTAATTCCCCGTCCTTCCTCTTCGCATCTCGCTCGCTGACAGTACCCTTCGTGTCCAAGTCTTCCCGCGCCAATCCCTGCGGTTAATCAAGGATCCAGTGAAGGGCGTTTTCGTTCCACTCGCAGTCCTCAGCTTCGCCACCATCCTCATCGGTACGATCAACTATGGTATGCACGAATCTTCTCGGTCATTTCCCGGCCTGTTGAGCAACGCTGACACCGCTGATCGACAGCCGTACTGCCAGGTCACATCAGTCCGAATCTCATCTACCACCTGTTCTGGGTCTACGTTTCGCTCTCGCTCATTGTCTGTTTCCCCATGCTCATGATCTGGTTCAATAAACCCCATGATCTGGCCACCTTTACACCTGCCTGGGCCTTCTTGATCTTCCCCCTGATGCTCGTCGGCGTCATCGCGTTTAACGTGTTGAGAGTGATCCCCCCGGAAGAGCCCCGAGCAATCGGTATACTCTTGGTTGGATACGCTTTCCAGGGTCTCGGTACGATCCTCGGTCCTCTTGCTCGTTCACGGTGTCGGTCTAACACAACACAGGATTCTTCATGACGTTCTTCTATATTTGTATCTATATCATTCGGTATGTCTCAATCTCTTGGTTCCTGGCTTGGATCGTTGTTCTCTAACCCCGTCCATTAGCATAATGATGACAGGTTTTCTCGAGGGCCACCAAGCCAATGGCGCTTTCGTTGCTGTAGGGCCACCAGGTAAACGTTATGCCCGCCAGTCCCCGCGAAACGCTCGTGCTGACTACTTGAGCTTAGGTTTTACGGCACTTGCTCTTCTTAAACTCGGAGATTGCGCTCGTAAAACGTACGTCATCTTTTGCTTGTAGCTGTCTACATTGTGGCGTTTGCTTAGCGACCACCTTTCTTTTTAGCCTGCCCCTTCATGGCCTCGTGACACCAACTGCTGGAGATGTTTGGTATGCTGTGAGCGTTATGTCTGCGGTGATGCTGTTCGGTCTCGCCGTCTTCTTGTTCCTGTTCGGAATCCTCCCGTATTGGTTCAAACTCCACAAACACCTCAGCGAAATTCTTGGTTGCTGGGCCCTCACGTAAGTTTCTTCGTTTTCTATGTTCGATTACCCTTTTCGGAAATAGCTCCGCATTTCCATTCTACGTGTCATTGATACCGAAACTATTTATATTTTGGTCGCAGATTTCCGAATGTGGGTTTCATCTCGGTCATCCGGGTCTTGGCGGATATCTTCGATCTGCCCGGGTTCATCGTGTGGCACAGCATCATGGTTGTCTTCATCTGCATCACTTGGGCCGTCCTCTTCTTCCTCACCCTCATGGCCTTTTGGAGGGGGAAGATATTCTTTGCTAACCCTGAAGACGTGTTGAAGGATGCTCCGACTTCAAAGCTGCAAAGCTTGTCAATGGAGGCCGATGACGAAGAAAAGACCCTGGATGGCCACTCTAGATAGACAGTCGTTGTCGTTTCCTTTCTTTCTTTTCTTGTCAGGCTATCGTTGTCCGATCGCTATACTGCTTTGCCACATCCTCTTGTCGTCATTAATTCCCCTACATTCTACTAGATATTGCAACTACCATCGGTCTTGTTTTTTTTCCCCCTTTATCTTTCTTTTCATGCCCCCTCTCCGCGATTGGAGCCCTTCTTGGTGTACCTAGAGTTCCTCCCTCGAGTATTGATTACCACTACCACCCACCCTTCCCTATCCTCACGCACTACCTCTGTCTGCTCATGGATATATAGATGCATAGGCACCCTACCGGGCTAACTAGATTAGTGGCCGTATCGTTCACCACAGCCCCTCTTATGCACCATTTCATACTTCCTGATATCGATATTTTACATCGACGAGCGTCAATACCGGCCCCAATAAAACCGAGGTCCAGGTGTGTGTACTTCATCAAGCAGTCGTACGTCGCCGAGGAATATAGACATACTACGGGACAAGGGACAGGAAGAAAACACAGTTTAGTGTCGTACCTGGTGGCGTCATACTCGAGATGCAGATCTGTAGGGAAGGTAAATAACCCGAAGTCACAAACCTGCGACGCCGAACGACGTGTGTTCGGGGTGGCTCGAGCGGAGACGCCTGAGTACAAGACTCGTGTCTGCGAACAGTAACAACTTCTCAGGCCTGCCTCCTGAGCTCCTTCGGCTGTAGCTCCTCTTTCCTCATCGCTTTTATCGAGGGGATGTCGATGCAGGGAGGGAAGTGTCGAGAGTACCCCATTGAAATCCTTTTCTACATTTATAGGTGACACCAACTGGAAGAGTGGAAAACACAATGTGACCGTGGAGGTGGTGATCTTTACCCTCACCTTACACCCCAAGTGTGGACTAGAATGGTCTGGTTCACGCCACAATTCCCAGATATCTCTGCAACAGAGGGGCAGGAGCACGGGGTCGACCCTAGTGAGCAGATAACCGCCCACTTCCGTGAGAATCCTCTGAATTACTCATGTCATTGCGACGGTTGTGAGGATTTACGTGTGCGTATTCTCGGGATCGTTCTCACTTCGCCCCATGATTCCGACACGTCACCGACTCCATCGGAGAGCCGACGACCGAGAACTGAGGAGAGAGGCAGTGCGGCAAAGCAGGTAAAGCGTAGGGGGAGAGAGTTCGAGACTCTGAATCACGTCCATTAGGACATCTCGCTCACCTCCCACAAATGATGGATGGCCACCGGTCACTCTTAAAGCCACTCCGGAGACCGGGAGGCGAACGGGGTGGGATTTTGGAAGTTTGAGAACCGAGGTTGGTTTCTACTATGGTAAGTGTTAGTTTTTCAGTCGCGAAAGATGTCCCTCATAGCCCGCCTGCGTTGGGAGATCGTGTGACGTATATAATAGTCAAGTCAATGGGTATAAAAGTAAACCATTTATCTTTTATGACCGAAAGAGACCTGACGAAACAGATAACAACCTGTAGGCTCCACAGCACATGAGAAGTCGGAGGACCCCCTGCGTGTTCTAGAGGATAACATCTCGATCGATACGGAGTATTTTCTGGACAACCGACTCGCCAAGCCTCTCGTGCGTATATTCGAATCTACCTTGGGATGTGTAGGGGGTTTCACTTGGTGCCACTGGTGTGGGGGGCTAATCCGTCTGTCGTAGTATCCGGTAACCACACAAGACAATACAAACCGCGACGCCGACTGTAGGCGGGCTGGTGAAGTCTGCCGTGGAGACGAGGACCTGTTTAGGATGCAAGATGGCATTGAAACCTACGAATAGCGTCCCAGGCGAGTATTTTTTCCAAGTGAGGATTAGGGGGTAGCAATGAGCTGATTGAGGTCCGTTCTTGTGCTCCGACTTTGGACAATTGCCCCATAGAACCTTAATGAATTGGCAACTTTACCGACAGTTTGGAGTTTGCATGTCGTTCACGCTCTCGTAATCGTGACTGTGGACCCTAATGCAAGGATGGTGGAAGGAGTCACCAGTGCATAGTTTCACACTCGGGCTACCTGGATGTAGGATGCGAGCCACTCTCAAATATCGCTACAACTCCGTGAGGACGAACGGGGATCACAATGGTGGCCACTCATGTATGATCCGAGAAATATCTTTCATATATGTTCGGTTACACTGGGTGGACTACAGGAGTTTGAAGCCAGCCCGACAGCGCCCGATGCATCCGAGAAAATTTACTCTACAAGCGCGGTGCGTTACAAGGGTGCCAGGAGTGAAAGCTGACGAAAGTTCTTACCAGCCGTGTTCTTTCAATCCGCGGTGATCGGTCTCAACTCATCAATAGCTTTGTCGACCATTTTCAAGTGGTTGACATCCTTGAGCTTGGGAGCGAACCCAACCGCATGCGCCCTCCAGTTGAACAATTTGCGAAGTAATTCGGTTGCCTTCCCCACTTCGGTCAGTTTATATGTTGTTTCGTATATATCGACATTCTAATTCTGACGGTTAGCCTGGGCTCGTTCGGCGATATGTGGAGGGTTGATTGAGCCCGACGTACATTATCTTTTTTCGCCCGCAAAAGGTACCGGGTTACGACAAGGTCTGCAGAGACATAGATAGTCATCAAGACGAATTCATCCTCTGGTTTCTTTGTTAACAGCTTGCCAGCCCGAGCGACAGCGATGCCCTGAAGTTTCATCCGGCGGAAAGTCACAGTGACCTGATACTACGGTGTATCTATGCGCCCTCAGGCCTCGAAAGCTTGAACGTTCAATTTCTACTGTCCAATGGGGGAAGAGTTTCCGCGCCCGATCCGCCACTTGTTAAACCAATTCAATGCTATTAACAATGACTAGGGCATGGGTCGCTTCGGGGCTTCTGGATAATACTTGTAACTGTCCCAGAAGAGACACGAACTGCGGTCTTGCCAGCTTCAGTTGGGGGAGAGACCCTGATCTTCGTGAGACCCTCTTTGAGCGCGTCTAGGTGGGATTCAAGATGTCTTGTGGGGCCGCAACAGTTTCAGGGCGCTGGTACGAGCATGGTGGAGATGTAAGACCATCAGGATCAACAGCCTTCATCGCATTTGATATGGTTCACGTCAAGGTGAATTGTGAGCGCGGCCACTGATCCCGCCAAGAATAACACGATGCTTAAAACATCGGGAATATGCAAAGCCTTTGCGTGGAGAACTCATTCTAAGGGACCACGAAAAGCCCGTGTCTGGATTCGAATTACGGCCTGGAACTACCATCAGTAATATTAGCCGTTACATTGACAAACCGAACGTCTGAAATCACGAACACTGGCAGCCATACACACGGAAGGTGAAGGAAAAAAATGCTAGGTGAAACATTGGGACTAAGACAACACAGGTTACAGATCGGGCGGCACTGATGACGAGTAATGAAATAAAACACAGAATAACGCACGACTACAGGAGGTCAACTAGTGTGATGGAAAACGTCCTTGGGGAAAAAGGAGACAGGGTAGCAGTAATGATGAGGGATGCTACGTTTGGGAATGGGATGTCTGTCCAGATGCGTTGTCGGTCGTTCGCGGAAGGATACAGCTGAATAGACTTACAAGATAGCGTCCGGTACCCCGAGCTGAGACTGGAGGGTTAGTAGGTATAGGAGGCGGCACCGTTCCAAGGAGCTCACCGTTAATTTCACCTTCGGTATACCGGAGGAGCTCTCTACAGCGCTCTAGATCTTTCGCAGCCCCAAGCCTCTCAAAAACGTCGGCAGCGCGCGAAGCCTCAGACTTTGCGTCTTCAAACCTGCGTTCTTCATTCCAGAACCAAGCCTGTAGCTCCATCGCTCGACCAAGGGTGTATGGATCATTGACCGTGTGCAACTTGGCGCGTTCAATGTGAACGTGTGCGTCGCCAAACTTGCCTTGATTGGAAAACAGATGCGCGAGGGAGTGATGAATACAAAACAACAGGTTGTGCCAGTTGGAAGACGCAATCCCAAGGGCCGTCTCGTAGTGGTTGATGGCCTTCTCTCTCTCGCCCTTGGATCGAGATATATCGCCAAGGATGTGATGACATTGGCAGATGCAATATTGGTTGTCGATGTGTGAGAAGAGACCAATCGCTCGGGATCCAGCCGTTTCCGCGGCATCGAGTTGCTTGTCGCCATGCAGCAACCAAGCAAGATCTTTCAAAGATAACGCTTGTCCCAAAATGCTATTGTGCCGCTCATAAATCTCCAACGCTTCGTTTGCCTGTGATATCCCTTCCTTGTACAGGCCCAGTCGCAAGTTCACATCGGATAGGAACCCCAACGTTCGGGCGACCTCGGGATCGTTCCCCTGCTCCTTCCGGAGCTTCAAGGTGTGAATAAGGAGCCGTTTGTACTCTGCACAATTTCCAACCGACTCAAACAATCGTGAGAGTTGGAATAAGCATTCTGGTTTGGAGGGATGACTATCCGGGAGTCCTTCGATCTTTGACCCTAACACGACCAGCCGCCTTTTGTGCCAACAGAGGTGTCCCATGAAATCAGCACAAGCTGCCCAGATATCGCCCGAATTTGCGTCAACAGATGTGAAGACATCCAGCAAGTGCTCGACGTTCACATCCTCCGATATGATCCACCGTGCCTCCTCGAACCCAGGCTTGTCAGGATCAACTAGAACTGACAATTTGCGGAAGTAATGATCCTTGATCGTATGAAGGAGTGGGGAGAATTCAGGGCCCTTTGGGCGGAGGTAGTCTCGGAGTGGCGCCAACATCGTTACGAACCCGTTGTTTCGGTAGGTCAGCGAGAGAACACAGAATTTGTCGAAGATGTTCTTTTTATCGGAGATTGTGGGAAAAAGCCAGTCCAGGTTCTCGTCGACGCCTTGGGGGAAGAAGGCAATGACACCAAGCAGGTCCCGGGCATCGGGGCCCAGTTGGCGGAACGTCGGTGAATCCAGTGAAAGTTCGATTGTTGCTGCCAGGCTCCCATCGCAATCTGTCCGAAGTGCCTGTGTGCGGTGCGCGTCCCATTCCGTGCTAAGCCGGTCGGTGCCCCACTTGTTGTGATGTGCAACTGTAGCGAGCAACGTGATCGATAGGGGGTGGAAGTCCAGTCGCCGAAGGATGTCGTCGACTGAACCCGACCGCTGGCCGTGTTTGTAGATCCGATAGAATGCCTCGTGTGCAGCCCCCATCGACAATGTTGGGATTTCGAGGGTTTCACAGTCGGGAGGGATGGTGGAGATACGGGACGTGATGCACAGACAAACGTTATTGAAGCAACTCAGCTCCTTCACCACACCATAGATCTCCTTGGCGTTGGCTCCATGTGGGTCGAGAATAGATTCCGCGTTGTCCAGGACCAGGAACATCTCCATTGAAGATAGGTATGGACGTAGAGGGGTCAAATCCTCGGGGTTTTCGATACCCGCGCCAATTACCGTGGAGAGTCGACTGAGGAGATGAACGCGTGAAGGTGGGAACTGGTCGCAGCGAATGAATCGACGGTTATCACCAAATCGTTTCTTGATACGATTGTCGTGAAGGACGGTCAAGGCGATGGATGTCTTGCCGATCCCACCAGCACCAATGAGAGCGATGGGTGTGAGGTTCGCTGCGTGAGCAACGATCTCCTGGATTAGTTCGTCGCGTCCGAAACAGGCCCTTGGAGGTGGGGGAGGCAATTCTCCATGAGGGATGCTATGTAAAAGTAAGATTGCAGATCGCGTGGCATTCGAGATAGCTGACCTGGCTTGAGTCTAGGGAACGGTGAGCATTCCGTTGTTGATGGATAGAAAACCGCACTCACCGAGTGATATTGACCGTCAGTACTTCCTTGACCTGTCAACGCGTTATGATGGATATCCGCGACCATGATGTGGGTATTGATTGCAAGTTCGGTCTGAAAGGGGGACGGTTGGTGATTGCTGAAACGAGCCAACTGAACGTACGTTGAAAACGTCAAGGACCCTCTTGAGACTCTCCCTCCAGGTAGCGATCACCTCCTTATTGTTTTTCGCGTGGAAGAGTCGAGAGATTCGTTTGTCCCGCTTTTCGATCCCTCGCTTGATCTCGGCCACAGTCCTGCGATTGAGGACTTGGTGAGCGAATCGCCCGGGGTGTGCATCGGTGGTTAGACTCACGTAGTCAAGTGTTCGATTGCTTCCAGTACGGGCTTGCTAAGCTCATCTGACCGTCTCCCGTTTATCCCCCGTTCGAGGGCTTTACATACATCAGCACAGAACAACCCGAGCTCGGTGTAATCCAGTTCATTGGCTTTTGAGTCCTTACTGCGTGTGAGCCTGTAGTAAATCATTGCATAAGAGGAAGAAACGTACCCTAATTGTCGTAAGAAGAAAACCGACGGAGCCAAAAACAGCTTTGGCCGGTGTGACGCTCGTAATCTTCTCCACCGAATTCACGGCCTCGATGGCTGCATCCAACTTTGAGAGTGCACCGTCCCGGCGTTTCTGTCGCTGGGAATTTGTATCCATCGTCGAAACTCGAGGTAGCTGGAAGAAAATGGTGCGGTACACAGGCTGTGAGGAAGGACCTGAGTCCTAACGAAGATGAGCGCCCATCTTGTTATGACACGCGGCAAGAGGATATTAGGCGCCCTGAAGGGGGTCTATCGACATGTCTTGTAAATAAAGGCATTTTGATGAAGTGACACCAGTTCAAGAGGATTGTGTTCACAAAAGTAGTTGGTCTACAAAAATTTGGTAAAACGTTGGCGAACCCCATTTTACTTCCTCCGTGACAACCCCCAGAACACCCCGCCCAGAACATCCCATTGCCATGTGAACTGCAGGAGGCCACCGGGAACAACACCCTCCGGCCATTCAATGTCTACAGGATTATCGATTAACACCCCCTTCTGCCTTTCCACACCAATTGAAATCCAACAGTCGGACCCGGTGCTGACCTGTAACGAGGATGTTCGATGGTCTCAGATCGCCAAACACGAGGTTGTTTGCATGCAAAACCCTCAAGGCTTCGAAGACCTTGTTGAGGACCCGTCGGGAGTCGCGTAAGGGCACTCGTGGAACAGTGGTTCCCATCGATGTAGTTCATGACAATCGTTGTGAAGTCGCTGAAGATCGATCGACCGCAAGAGCGGAGCGGAGCGCAAGACCCCTGGCAACGAGTAGGGAGTGAGCTTTCTCGTTGTACGTTTCTGTAAACTCGGTGGCAATCTTCTGGTAGTCCCCAGTGTTTTACGGTGAAGACCACCTTGTTGCCGTTGCGGTCTGGGTCCGCATAACCTTCGTAGCTGGAGTGGATCTCGTCTTTGGTGCTGTTATCGGTGAAGTAGTGCAAGGGATGAATCGAACTTCGGAGACGAGCTTGAAATCCAGGTGAGAGAAAACTCTTCTAGCTCTAGGATCCCCGTTGACAGCACCGCAGGGGGTCTTGTAACCTCCCCATATTGTGACCTACGTGCGTGGATGTCGCCGAGCCACATCAACAGAGCCAGGGGGTGGACAATATGCTTGCCCATGAACACCGCACCAAACACCCGTGAGAGCCAACAGGAACGCGGAGCAACAGTATTACAAGAAACAGCCGGGATACCTTCCTGTACGACCAATACTTGCGATGCAGTAATCCGGCTCGGTGGGTGGCGTCAGCGTTCCCACCACCTATCTCGCTCCTCTATTTGCAGAGAGGCATCCATGCACCGGTTCGCGCAGAAGAATAGGTGATGATCCCGTCCGCGGATGTTCCATCGGGATTTCTAAAACCCACGGGATCGCGATCTCCTAGGAGGGTTACGAGAGGTGACGTAACCGCACCCTGATGTGCTTTATCGTCGTCACGATATCGTCGGCCGAAGTTCTCAAACGCCGGGCGGGATCCCACGATGTCCACGAGTTGGCAAACGAGATTGGAAGTGGTAATAGGGTTACGTAGGGTGGTCGTCGGGGATTTTCGGACCGAGGATAACGACCCAAGGTTATGCTAGTAGGTGTGATCCAGGAAACCTGCGTAACCGCCCCAGATAATTCTTGAGTCCGTACCGACCGAAGGAGAGATATCGACAAGACGTTCGGTGTTGGTATCCTCGGATGCGATCCACCGGGTGTCGTTGAAACCAGGATCACCAAGGGTATGTTCGCCCTCCATGAGGTCCAACGGACCAAACTCCTGATTCCTGGTCGTCAGGAGAAGGCAGGATTGACCAGGATCCCTTAGGCAGAGGTAGTCATGGAACAGCGCTGGCATAGTTACAAAACCGCTTATTCGATAGGTCAATGAAAGGATGTTAAACCCGTTAGTAATCTCCTATGCGTCCAAGACTATAGGAAATGCCTTCAAGCCTTCCCTCGTCAACGCCGTGAGAGAAAAATGTGATAACGTCCAGGATGCTACGGGGGTCGGGACCGAAGTTGACAAGCGTCGGAGAAGTTACAGAGAGCTATGGGCAGCCTCTTTCAATAAAGTCGGGTGACAATACGGTTGTAATTCTCGCATGGCTTCAGTCTTCGAATCGAGAATCACTTCGGGGTTATCAAGAACGAGGAGGGTTTGTTTCGATGAGACAAACAGACGTAGGGGAGACAGGTCAATGGAGTTCTCGACCCCGATACCGAGGATCTTTGAGAGTCAGTTCAGGAAGTGAACTAACGACGTGAGGAATTTATCACAACGAATGGACCTCCGCTCGTTGCTGAACTTTGTCATGATATGCTCGCGGTGAAGGTTAAAGCAGCGACGGAGATTTTTCCGACGCCGTCACTGCCATCAGTGAGAGCGATGGGGGTGTTGCTTCGGACAGGACTGAGGGTCTCTTCGGCATCCTGCCACGCCCTTGGCAAGTACCTTGGTGCTGGAGGTGGGGATTGACCGGCTTGGCTATGGTAGGTACTCTAACGAGTTGTATGGAAGGACGCTAACATTGTCTGCGCAGCAAGAGTCGGAAACCATTTTTAGTGGATCGAGTGGGAGCTCACATCTGTGGAACCAGATGCTGGCGTTTCCATATTCACCAGTCGTTGCACGTTTGCGTGGGCTCCAGCTGCCACGAGAGAGGTGTGTAGGCTCAGAGCCACCTGTGCCTATGATGGTCTGAAATCTTTGAGTGCTAAACGCGCCGAGAAGTGGGAATCGTCACATGGGTTGAAAATACCGAGCACCTTTTGGATCCCCAGCTTCCACCCTTGCATCTTCTACAGGTTCACTCACACTTTCCGCGCTCCTCACTTCGATCCCAGTCTCGAGGGCATTGTATACGTTGATACAGTGTCCCCCACCCTCCGAGCTCCGCCAAATCTAGGTCATTAATCGTCTTGTCGAAAGCAACGGAGCCAATTATGCCCTTGGTGGGGACAGTTGAGGGATGAGACTCTTCCTGATTTGTCGGCGGACTTGGAGGACCTTGTGTCGCATGCTGGGGAGTCGGACATCCTATCGAGAGCAGAGGACGAGCGAAGGGGAGAGCATGAGGATGTTGGGCGGCCCAGTGCAGAACGGAGTGACTGTATGACATGTAAACCCGGTAGTAGCACTTAGATGATTCCGGTGACCATCATGATCGTAGTCGTCTTTGCCCGTATCACTTGGGCCGTCCTCTTCTCCCTCGCCCCCATGGCCTTTTAGAGGGGAAGGTTTTTCTTCGCCAAGCCCGAAGACGTGTCGAAGGATGTTTCGACTTCCAAGCTGCAGAGCTCGTCGGTGACGAGGAAATCGGCCCTGGACGGTCACTCTAGATAAACGCTCGCTGCCATTTCCATCCAGTCGTCATCGTTTCCCCTGCATTCCACTAGATATTGCAACCACCGTCGGTCTTGTTTTTACCCTTACATTACACCCAAAGTGTGGACTAGAATGGTCTGGTTCACGCCGCAATTACCAGATATCTCCGCAACGGAGGGGCAAGAGTACGTGGTTGACCCTAGCGAACAGATGACCACCCACTTCCGTGAGAATCATCTGAATTAATCGTGTCATTGCGACGGTTGTGGGGACTTACATGTGCGTGTTTTTGGGATCGTTCTTGCTTCGCCTCATGATTTCAACATGCCACCACCCCTACGCCACTTTCCTCCCTCCGTTCATGAAAATCACCAACTGTATCAGAGAGCCGGCGACCAAGAATTGAGGAGAGATAGAGAGGCAGTGCGGCGGAGCGGGTAAAGCGTAGGGGAAGAGAGTTCGAGACTCTGATGAATCACGTCGATTAGGACATCTCTCCATTGATGTTAACCCCTGGTGAAAAACCGGACAACACTTGTCTGGTGGCTGATTGCCCCCCTTTTATCCTTTCGTGTCGTTGTGAGGGAGCCCATTGACGTCTCAAAATCGACGACGACAGGGATCGTTGGCCATATCGAACAAATCCGCTTCCATATCCGTCTTTGGACGCTATCTAGGCAAGGTCGTAAAGAACACAACCTAGGCGACCATCAAGGAATGAATTTAATCGTAGAGCGAATCCGACCAATGAGAACATACTCGTTATGGCACGCACAGCCAGGGGATGATCACGCCGTTTTAGTTCCCAGTCAAGGGCGGCCATCCAGAGCGTACGGCGCAAAAGCGGAGGCGTAAGTTCACTCTGCTCGAGGGGATTGTGTGGAACAACTCGCATGAATGGTCGAGAGGACCTTGGTCAAGGCCCGAGCCCTCTTCGATCGTGTTAACTGAGGGTGATGGCGTCGGATTCATTATCTCGTTTGGGGTCAGTCGTTACAAGCGAGGACATCCCGGATTGCGTGACGATTGTGCAACTAGAGGGAAAACGGTGGGTTGACCGTATATGTTTACCATCCGTGTTCTTTCAATCCTCGTTGACCGATCTCAACAGATAAAGACATTTGGTAACAATTTCCAAGCGGTTAACCTTCTGGAGCTTGGGAGCCAACTCGCTGCCGAACGTCTGAAAATCACGGATACTGCAATACACGCAAAAAGCGAAAGGAAAAAAACAACGTGAAACATTGGAATTGAGACAACACAGGATACAGATCGGGTGGTATCAATGACGAGTAATGAAACGAAACACAGAATAATGTGCGGCTGCAGGAGATTGACCAATGTAACGGAAAATGCCCTTGGGGGAAAAGAGGGGGATAGAGGGTAGCAGCAACGAGGGATGCTACGTTCGGGAATGGAATGTCTGGCTAGATGCAGGGTCGGTTGTTTGCGGAAGGATACGTCTGGATAGACTTGTGAGATGGCGTCCGGTATCCCGAGCTGAGACTGGAGGGTTAATAGGTGTAAGAGGCGGCGCCGTTCCAAGGAGCTCACCGTTAGAACCCTATTTGCCAGAGGTAACCGGCTCGTTCATTTTCCCTTCGATATCCCGGAGGAGCTCTCTGCAGTCCTCTAGATCTTTCGCAGCCCCGAGCCCCTCAAAAACGTCGGCAGCGTGCAAAGCTTCAGACTTGGCATCTCCGAACCTGCGTTCTTCATACCAAATCCGAGTTTGCAGCCTCATCGCGAGGCCCAGATGGTATGGATCATTGACCGCATGCGACTTGGCACGCTCAACGTGAACGTGTGCGTCACCGAACCTGCCTTGACCAAAATACAGACGCACGAGGGAGCGATGAATACAAAACGGCAGGTCGTGCCAGCTGGAAGACGCAATCCCAAGGGCCGTCTCGTAGTGGTCGATGGCCTTCTCTGCCTCCCCCTTGGATCGAGATATATCGCCGAGGACGTGGTGGCATTGGCAGATCCCAAATTGGTCGTTGATGTTCGAGAAGAGACCAATCGCTCGCGATCCAGCCGTTTCTGCGGTATCGAGTTGCTTGTCCTCATGCAACAACCAAGCGAGATCTTTCAAAGATTCTGCTTGTCCCCAAATCTCATTGCATCGTTCATAAATTGCTAACGCTTCGTTTGCCTGTGTTATCCCTTCCTTGTACAGGCCCAGTCGTAGGTTTACATTGGATAGGGACCCCAATGTTTGAGCGACCTGAATATCACCCCCCCGCTCCTTCCAGAGCTTCAAGGTGTGAATAAGGAGCCGTTTGTATTCTGCATGATTCCCAACCGAGCTAAACAATCGTGAGAGCTGGAATAAGCATTCTGGCTTCAAGGGATGGTTATCTGGGAGTCCTTCAATCTTTGACCCCAGCACAACCAGCCGGGTTTTGTGCCAATAGAGGTGTGTCATGAAACAAGCACAAACTGGCCAGACGCCATCCGAGTTTGCGTCGACAGATGTAAAGACATCCAGCAGGTGCTCGACGTTTAGGTCCTCCAATACGATCCACCGCGCCTCCTCAAACCCGGGCTCGTCGGGATCGGCTTGAACGGACAATTTACGGAAGTAATGCTCCTTGGTCGTGTAGAGGAGTGGGGAGAATTCGGGACCCTTGGGGCAAAGGTAATCTCGGAGTGGTGCCAACATCGTCACGAACCCGTTGTTTCGATACGTTAGAGAAAGAGCACAGAATTTGTCGAAGATGTTCTTTCTATCGGGGATAGTGGGAAACAGCCAGTCCAGGTTCTCGTCGACGCCTTGGGGAAAGAAGGCGATGACACCCAGCAGGTCCCGGGCATCGGGGCCAAGTTCCTGGAATGTCGGTGAAGCCAGCGAAAGTTCGATCGTTGCTGCCAGGCTCCCATCACAATCTGTCCGAAGTACTTGTGTGCGGTGTGCATCCCATTCCTTGCTAAGTCGGTCGGTGCCCCACTTGTTGTGATGTGCAACTATAGCGAGCAACGTGATTGATAGTGGGTGGAAGTCTAGTCGCTGGAGGATGTTGTCCACTGAATCGGACCGTTCGCCACGCCTGTAGATGCGATAGAACGTGTCGCGTGCAGCCTCCATCGACAATGTCGGGACTTCGAGGGTTTCACAACCGGGAGGGATGGTGGAGATACGGAAGTGATGCACAGACAAACGTTATTGAACAGGCTCAGCTCCTTCACCACATCATAGATCTCCTGGGCGTTGGCTCCATGTGGGTCCAGAATCGATTCAGCGTTGTCGAGGACCAGGAACATCTCCACAGAAGATAGGAACGGACGTAGAGGGGTCAAATCCTCAGGATTTTCGATACCCGCGCCAATGACCGTGGAGAGTCGACTGAGGAGATGAACGCGTGAAGGTGGGAACTGGTCGCAGCGAATGAATCGACGGTTATTCCCAAACCGTTTCCTGATAAGATTGTCGTGGAGGACAGTCAAGGCGATGTATGTTTTGCCGATCCCACCAACACCAATGAGAGTGACGGGTGTGAGACTTTCTGTGAGACGAACGATCTGCTCGATCAGCTCGCCGCGCCCGAAACAGTCCCTAGGTGGCGGGGGAGGCAACTCTCCACGAGGGATGCTATGTAAAAGTAAGACTGTAGCTCCCATGGTGTTCGAGGCAGCTGACCTGGCTTGAGTCTAGGGAACGGTGAGCATTCCGTTGTTGATAGATAGAAAACCGCACTTACTGAGTGATGATGGTTGTCCATTTCAGTACCTCCCTGACCTGTCAGCGCGTTACGATGGATATCTGCGACCATGATGTGGGTATTGATCGCAAGTTCGGTCTGAAAGGGGGACAGTTGGTGATTGTTGAAACGGACGGACCGAACGTACGTTGAAAACATCAAGGACCCTCTTGAGACCCTCCCTCCAGGTAGCAATCATCTCCTTATCGTTCTTCGCGTGGAAGAGTCGAGAGATCGCCTTTCGTTTGTCCCGCTTTTCGATCTTTCGCTTGATCTCTGCCACAGTCCTGCGATTGACGACTTGGTAAGTGAACCGCCCGGCGTGTGCATCGGTGGTTAGACTCACGCAGTCAAGTGTTCGATTGCTTCCAGTACGGGCTCACTGAGCTCATCTGATCGTCTCCCATTTATCCCCCGTTCGAGGGCTTTGCATACATCAGTGCAGAACAACCCCAGTTCGGTGTAATCCAGTTCGTTGGGTTTTGAATCCTGACTACGTGTGAGCCTGTAGCAAATCACTACAGGAGAGGAAGAAACATACCCTAATCGTCATAAGAAGAAAACCGACTGAGCCAAACGCGGCCTTAGCTGGTGCGACACCAGACCTCTCCTCGGCGATATTCATGGCGTCCATGGCCGCATTTAATGATGAGAGATTGGCACTATCCCGCCCTTTCGGTCATTGGGACTTTGTGTCCACCGTCGAAAACCGGAGGTAGCTGGGAGACTCGAGTCCTAGTACAGATGGGCGGCCATTTTGACATGACGCGCCTCGAGCGGCAAGATATAAGCGCCCCAGAAGGACTCGGTTGGCGTGCCTCATGCAAATAGAAGCATTTTGGAGTGAATCTAAGAGAACTGTATTCGCGACCGTAGTCTATAAAATCCTGGTAAAACGTTGGCAAACACCATTTTACTTCATGACAATTTCCAGAGCATCTCGTTGTCACGCTCGAACTGTAGGAGGCCACCCATAACAGTAGCATCCGACCATTCAATACCTACAAGATTGATGCTCGCCGGATGCTCCTCTTCTTCTGCCTTCCCACACCAATCGAAATCCATGAGTTGAACGTGGTGCTTGAGATCACCAAACACGAGGTTGCTTACATACAAAATTGTCTTCAAGGCTTCGGAGACCTTGTTGAGGATTTTATCTGCAGTCATGTACGGATCCTTGTGGAACAACTGTTTCCCATTGGCGTAGTCCATCATGACCATTGTGAAATCGCTGGAGATGGTGGGTCAATGAGAGGATGTTGAGCCCGTTGGTAATCTCCTGTGCGTCCAAGACTATGGGAAATACCCGTTCAAGCGTTCCCTCGTCAATGCCATGGGAGAAGAACACGATGACGTCGGAGACGCTACGAGCGTCGAGACCAGGGTTAGCACACGTCGAGGTTAGAGAGAGTTGCGAGTAGCCTCTTTCAAAAAAATCGGGTGATGATGCAGTTATGATTCGGAGAGATTCGCGAAGCTATAAAAACATTATCAAACCGGCTCAGTTCATCAACCACAGAGTCGGTGGCTCGTACCCCTTTGGCCTTTGAATCGAGAATCATTTCGGGTTTACCAAGAACAACGAGGATTGTCGTAGTCCACGCAAAGTCACGGATTCTGGGAACGAGAAACTTCCGTCTGGCTGTAGGAGTATCGGAGTGCGTTATCTCGTGTCGGTTTGCGATTATCCACCGCAAAAATAAGTGTACATAGTTATACAAGCCGGGAAACTGGCGCACCGGATGCGTCGAGTCGAGTCTGCACAACCAGGGAATTTAACGTTGACACAGGCGGATTACATTGCATAACCTATCCCAGAATCCATGTCAGTATGAACCAAAGCTGTGTCAGAAGATATACACGACCATTGCTCTTTGATCATATCCAAAAAATCCCAGTGGTGTATAGTCCGGTCCAAAACCTAATGCAACGCGAGCCTGTCGTGTCTACTGGACCAGTGCCAAACGTGGCGGGGGAACGGGCCGATGATCGGTATACTGTGTTTGGCGGGAGCGACTGCCGAATTCAGCCTCGTCTTCGGCGCCTTCGACAGTGTGCGGGCCCTTGATGCCCGGGTTTAGAAGGGTGCGGCGGCACAGTGTGTCTCGTCTACGATAATAGCCTTTGGCTCTGCCGGACTATCAAATATTTGTAATCGTGGAGCCCTGGGCAATGTCTAGTGTGTTGCGACGGCACTGGAGTGAGTGAGTGAGCCTATCAACAAAATCGTCAGCCAGTACACGACGGTACGCGCCGGTACGCGGAGGTTCCCAGAGGTACCCGGCTCGCATACCATCATTTCGGGTACCTTCACCTGAAATTTGAAGCCCCCCCCCTCTCTCGAATCTATGCACCCGGTAGTACGCGCCAGTACCCGACAGTACTCGAGTGGGCGCTTGGCAATTTTGCTGATTAGCATAGATGTAGATAAAGATCGTGTGCGATGAATAAAACCGAGTGTCCTCTATCGTCTGAAAAACAAGCTGGAAGGAAATATAATGGTTTTGTAGCCCCGACTACAAAAACCTGTCACCGCGGCCGACCCCTGCAAAAAGTGTCACCTTCCCACAAGACCCCAACTCGTCCCGCGTGAGGGGGATCCAGTATCCAGATCCGTGCTTGCGCCGGAACTACTGTAGAAGGCAAGGTCAGTGCGTCTGATCTCGTCAAAGGGTTCCTAACGAAAAAATTACCTCAGGGTCGGAAGGCCGGGTGGGGAATGTTTTCTTGGTTGTTCCAACTTGAATACGGGCTTGGGATTCGTCGGCGGCGCTGTTCTGGCGGGTTTAGGATCCTGCTCCTCCTGCTCCTCCTGCTCCTGCTCCGACGAACTCTCGTGTTTGTCTGAAGGATTCGGTGTAACCCAGTATATCGCAAGTGCGTTGATCGTAACCTAAGTCGCGCTTGTGAGCCAAGTCTTTCAAATTCGATAGATGCGTGAGCTCACATCAGTCCCACAGCTCCCGAAGCAGACCCAACCAGGTTCGCGGCCGTACATCAGTGTCAATACGAGAACGTTCACACAGGATATGGTGAGCGCGACGAGAGCGGGCCATAGAGTGCGCGCTGCAAGGTCCCTCGCTTTGGCTTTCTG
>MU118093.1:1730-49761 GCA_014904855.1 Thelephora ganbajun | reverse complement strand
TCGGAGTGCGTTATCTCGTGTCGGTTTGCGATTATCCACCGCAAAAATAAGTGTACATAGTTATACAAGCCGGGAAACTGGCGCACCGGATGCGTCGAGTCGAGTCTGCACAACCAGGGAATTTAACGTTGACACAGGCGGATTACATTGCATAACCTATCCCAGAATCCATGTCAGTATGAACCAAAGCTGTGTCAGAAGATATACACGACCATTGCTCTTTGATCATATCCAAAAAATCCCAGTGGTGTATAGTCCGGTCCAAAACCTAATGCAACGCGAGCCTGTCGTGTCTACTGGACCAGTGCCAAACGTGGCGGGGGAACGGGCCGATGATCGGTATACTGTGTTTGGCGGGAGCGACTGCCGAATTCAGCCTCGTCTTCGGCGCCTTCGACAGTGTGCGGGCCCTTGATGCCCGGGTTTAGAAGGGTGCGGCGGCACAGTGTGTCTCGTCTACGATAATAGCCTTTGGCTCTGCCGGACTATCAAATATTTGTAATCGTGGAGCCCTGGGCAATGTCTAGTGTGTTGCGACGGCACTGGAGTGAGTGAGTGAGCCTATCAACAAAATCGTCAGCCAGTACACGACGGTACGCGCCGGTACGCGGAGGTTCCCAGAGGTACCCGGCTCGCATACCATCATTTCGGGTACCTTCACCTGAAATTTGAAGCCCCCCCCCTCTCTCGAATCTATGCACCCGGTAGTACGCGCCAGTACCCGACAGTACTCGAGTGGGCGCTTGGCAATTTTGCTGATTAGCATAGATGTAGATAAAGATCGTGTGCGATGAATAAAACCGAGTGTCCTCTATCGTCTGAAAAACAAGCTGGAAGGAAATATAATGGTTTTGTAGCCCCGACTACAAAAACCTGTCACCGCGGCCGACCCCTGCAAAAAGTGTCACCTTCCCACAAGACCCCAACTCGTCCCGCGTGAGGGGGATCCAGTATCCAGATCCGTGCTTGCGCCGGAACTACTGTAGAAGGCAAGGTCAGTGCGTCTGATCTCGTCAAAGGGTTCCTAACGAAAAAATTACCTCAGGGTCGGAAGGCCGGGTGGGGAATGTTTTCTTGGTTGTTCCAACTTGAATACGGGCTTGGGATTCGTCGGCGGCGCTGTTCTGGCGGGTTTAGGATCCTGCTCCTCCTGCTCCTCCTGCTCCTGCTCCGACGAACTCTCGTGTTTGTCTGAAGGATTCGGTGTAACCCAGTATATCGCAAGTGCGTTGATCGTAACCTAAGTCGCGCTTGTGAGCCAAGTCTTTCAAATTCGATAGATGCGTGAGCTCACATCAGTCCCACAGCTCCCGAAGCAGACCCAACCAGGTTCGCGGCCGTACATCAGTGTCAATACGAGAACGTTCACACAGGATATGGTGAGCGCGACGAGAGCGGGCCATAGAGTGCGCGCTGCAAGGTCCCTCGCTTTGGCTTTCTGAGGTGAACTACGCATCGCCGGCCACAGGAGCAGCCCGGTGAACAGGGCGTTGACAAAGCTATGTTGACCGATGAGCAGTTGGGTAAACGGTGGAGTGAGGTGACTTACAAGTCGTAGGTCAACAGTGTAATGCTGACTGGCTGCTTCAGGCCGATGTAGCATGTGCGCGTGCTCTCATCGATGTATGAGATTCGGCCTACTTTCGTGAGCAATACACTTCTCTCTCCCCTAGACGCGTAAACCTACCATAGAACAGCACCGCAGCGACTCCGCAGAATCCGAAGAGGGTGATAATACACACAATGTAGGCTTTGCACTGGAGTCGCCGTGGGTGATGTGGAGATTGCCAAACGGCGTGAACTCGCTCCGCTACGTCCGAGTGAATATTCAATGAAACTTGGTTGGATGCATGGAAGGGAGGACGAACATAAGAAACCATAGGTGAAGAATTTGGATGACCCGTAAAAGATAATGCACAGGAAAACCCCCACAGAACAACTGACATGGTTTCTCTCCAACCCAAACCCGAGGAGTAGAATACCCGAGGTAAAAAGGAATAACCAAGACCAGATGAAAATCAGAAGGACGTATATCCAGCGCAGGGGAATATTCCTCAGTGTGAAGTTACCGCATAGTATCGTATGTCTAGAGATGAGATGTGCGAGGATGGTGATGCCTAGGAGCTGGATGGTCGCTGGGAACATAATCGGGTTGGGTTGATTCATGACGTTTCCGAGGCCTCGAAATGGCAGGGGTACAGGGAGGGCGAAGCTGAGGATATTCGCATTCCCAAGACTCACTTTTATGAGCTAACGGCTAGCAACCCGTAAGACACGAGAGGGCGCTCCGCCCTGCTGCCTTACTCAATGTGGCAACAAGCATCTGGAACTACATGTCACACCACTTGAAGCACCCCCGTCCCTTGACTTGGAGGGAGGAACAGCCACTCATCCTGTGGTACATATCTAGTGGTTCACGGCCATCCCATCTAGAAACAGGGTGATTTATGGATCCTCGCCACGTATCCAGCAAACCGCCGGATCACTGATTATCGATTTCGATTAGTGCTGAGCGAATTAATTAATCGTCACGTTTGAGGGGTTTACGGACAGTACTGTAGTTTTTCCCCGTCAGTTCGTGCTTGGAAGCATGGAAACAAGAGAAATTGTGTTTCAGAATTCGCCTTCTGATGGGAAAATTGCCGCTCCGCTTTGAGGAAAACGGCGATCGTAGTGCAAGCATCAAGTTACTTTCTCTCCCGGTTCTGACCACAGTACGCTCTTCGCTCAATGTCAACGACGCACTCATCCGCCCCGAACTTGAACTCGTTGCAGAGTCTGACTGCGGGCGGGCATCTCAGTGCTCTTCGGCGTCCTCATAACACGTACGGGTAAGATCAGAAGGCGCTCTTCTTTCATCCATACGGCGCTAAGTGGCCTCGAGGAAAGGAGCATAAGGAGCGTGGAAAAGGGGAGGAAAACAGAGCGGGAGGGGAAGGGGAGTGGATAGGCCATCGGCAAAACCGTCGATCGCTGCGGTGCTGGAGTGGGCGTTTAAATGAAAAGCATCCCTCGAATGTCTGTCGTGCTGTGCATGTGCTAGAACGGAGACATTCGGAAGTTGCCGACACCGGAAAACTTGGACTTAGCCAAGTCCCCCTATGCGATAGAGTTTAGTTTGCATGATCTTGCGATCATGCGGAACGTTTAGGTCGGCCTTTTCTGCAGTGTGCATCACACAACAGCGGGTTTCATTTCGACAAACCGTTTCTCACAGAACAGAGCCCAACTTTTTGTTTACTTTTCCAGCAGGTTGCCAACCTGGTTCCCCAATTTCGGCTTGCGAAGTCTTCGGTGACTCAGGGTTCGTGCCGGGGGTGTGTCATTGATTTTTCCGAGTAGCATGATAGCGGGAATGAGCTGTGTCCAGAAGATCTGGTTCTAGCATTGCTCGTCACGCCGGGATGCCGTGCCCCAATACCGGTAAGCAAAAAACTGGACTCTATTCTGTGGAAAACGGTCCATCGAAATGAAACCTGCTGGTAATCGGGTCGGGGGGGTCGGGGCAGAGCCGCCTGTTAGCTGGGAGGTCTTGGACAAAACCCTCTTCCCAGAGTCGAGGACGACAATCCCATATTTGGGTGATGGGTGGAGCGAAATCTCGATACTGTGGCGAGGCGGGTCTCTGTGACCAGCCGTGCTAACGCACTGCTTTCGTTCGTTTTGTTGACCCGAGGAGTACACCACCCAGTGCCGCCACAGAGGGGAGCAATACAGTGTTCACGCTTGAATCTATATTGCCTTCGCTGTTGCGTGTCGGTAGTCACATCGCGTTCATCGACCGCACGGAGTTTTTCCCCAACGGGAACACGGTATACGCAACGGTTGGTAATCCAGCCTCCATGCGCGGATACCTCCACTTGCGAGGAAGTGTACTAAAGCGCAAAATCCTTCTAGGCAATCCCAGCGACCAGCACAAACCAGCGGAACGAACAGAGAGGAGACTCAGCAAGGCCTGAGCTCGTAAACGTATCGAGATCTCACTCTACCCACCGCTCAGATCTCAGATACCGGAACAGTTTGAAGGACAGAGAAGCGTTAGTCGCTCTAATCGCTGGGACTACCTCTCATCGCCACATCCATATCTCGTCCCGCACACTCACTCGACTTACAGGAAGGAAGTCGATTTTGGTGGAAATGTATTGTTGTCCAAGATAGGTGACAAGATCTAAACAACAACCGCGTATTGTACACATCACGGAGCACCGTTGGTAAGCGGTGTCCTCGCTGCGGACGGAAGAATCGTATAGTGCGCCGACCCAAGTCGTGCTCTCCGTTTGTATCTCCAACTAATCACCGAATAGTCCGTGGCACGGAGGTACAGCCTTCATCGAATTCCCAGTCCAAATATCTCACGACGGCGACTCGTAGCTTATTTCAACATTGGCGCTGGGGATGTCTCTGAATCTCCTCATTACGCCATGCTTAAAGGATGAGTCCAAAATGCACGTGTTCACATAGTGACACAAGCTGCTGTAAGCATTTACTATGACAGCTGTTTGCACGTCGATGACTCCCTTTCGAAAAAACGTGTTCAGATTTTTTTGCTTCCAGATCACGCGCGGCCACGTCCTACACCATTCCGGATTCGTGGCCTCCCCGTCCTACAGAGACCCTTTGACAACGGAACCGGTGATACTCCTGAGTATGCACCGCATAGCCCTTCCAGGGTACGGGATGTGCCAGCAGCGCTAAGCTCTGCCTGAAAACGTAAAAAAATCTGAGTGCGTTTGTCCAAAAATGAGCCATTGATATACAAACAGCTGTATGCATTATGATGCCTAAACCCGCCGGCGGTTAGGTGAACAACATCCCTGGCACCTGGGGATCTCGACCAAACTTAGCTCAGAGAGAGAAAAGTGCATTATGCTTTTATTGCGAATGTAAATGTACATGAGCGTGGAGTTACTGTAGCTATATACCATCATCGCGTTCGTTCTGGTGAGGAAATGGAAACAGAAAACGTGTGGTAGTCGAAGAGAAATGGCGTGGTCAAAACGGAATCGAAGGCAGAAACGGGGAAGAGACAGGTGAGGGGAGGAAGCATGAAGAAATGTTGGGAGAAGGGGCAAACCGACCATCTCTAGTATGTTGCGACGGCACTGCAGGGAGACGCATTGAGCTAGTACTGCCGGAGTTAAAGAGAAAAAAATGTTACGCATATGCCAGCGACCCCAGACACGATGTACCGGCGTGCCCCTTGTTCGATTTCTATTGTCCGGTGGAGGAAGAGTTTTTGTTTCTGGATAAGACCTGTAGCCGTTGCAGAAGAAACACGAAACCACGGTCTTGCCAGCTTCGGTTGGGGGAGAGACCCCGATCTTCATGGAACCCTCCTTGAGCGCGTCTATGCGGGATTCAAGACGTCTCCTGGTAGGGCCGCAACTGTTCCAGCGCACTAGTATGAGCTCAGCGGAGATGCAGGACCCTCAGGATGAGCAGCTTTCATCACATTCGACGCGGTTCGCGTCAAGATGAATCGTGAGCGCGGCCACCGTGATATACCGGGAACAAGATGCTTAAAGTTTAAAAGATCGGCAGCGTGCAAAGCCTTCACGTGGGGAACTTATCTTGAAAAGCTTGGGGCCGGATATCTGATTCTAGCCTGGAACTATTATCAAAAATATTGGTAAATCAACGTCTGAAAATCGCGGACACTCTGCGGCACGCGCCAAATGCGAAAGGAAAAATTCAACACGAAATATGGGGGTTTGGAAAACACAGGGTACAGGTCAAGCGGTACCAACGATGGGCAGTGAAGCAACACAGAACAATGCGCAGTTACAGGAAGCCAACTAGTATAAGAAAATGACCATGGGCAAAAAAGGGGAGAGACAGGGTAGCAGCAATAACAAGGGATGCCACGTTTGGGAATGAAACACCTGTCTAGATGCACGGTCGGTCGGTCGCGGAAGGACACTTCTGAATAGACTTGTGAGATGGCGTCCGGTACCCCTAGCTGAGATTGGAGAATCAATAGGTGGAGGGAGCGGCACTATTTCCAGGCACTCACCGTTGAAATACTATCC
Organism: Thelephora ganbajun; assembly: GCA_014904855.1. Lineage (NCBI taxonomy): Eukaryota > Fungi > Basidiomycota > Agaricomycetes > Thelephorales > Thelephoraceae > Thelephora > Thelephora ganbajun. The sequence goes on along the minus strand of MU118093.1, from coordinate 43,732 downwards.
ACCAGAGGTACCCGGCTCTTTCATTTTCTTTCTGATACGTCGGAGGAACAATCTGCAGTCCTCCAAATCTTTCACAGCCCCAAGCCTCTCATAAATGTCGGCAGCGCGCAGGGCCTCAGACTTTGCCTCTTCGAGCCTGCGTTTTTTATACCAAATTCGAGCCTGCAATTCCATCGCCCAGGCAAAACTATATGGGTCCTTGACTGCGTATGACTTGGCGCGTCCAACGTGAACGTGTGCGTCATCGAACCTGCCTTGATCGGAAAACAGCCGCGCGAGGGAGCCATGAATCTCAAACAGCTGGTTGTCCCAGTTGGAAGACGATGCAATCTCAAGGGCTTTCTCCAAGTGGTTGATGGCCTCCTGGGTCTTGCCCTTGAATTGATATATCCGGCCAAGGACACGGTAACACTGGCAGATGCCAAATCGGTCGTTGATGTCTGAGAAGAAATTAATCGCTTGGAGTGCAGCCGTTTTCGCGTCGTCAAGCTGGTTGTCGTCGCACCTCGACCAAGCGAGTTCTTCCAAACATCGTGCTTGTCCCAATATGTCGTGGTGTCGTTCGTAAATCGCCAACGCCTCATCTGCCCGTGATATCCCTTCCTTGTAGAGGCGCAGCTGCTGGTTTACATCGGACAGGATCCTCAACGTATGGGCGATCTCAAGGTCGTTCCCCCGCTCTCTCCATAGCTCCAGGGTATGAGTAAGGAGTCGCTTTTTCTCCCCATGATTTCCGACCGAGTCAAACAATTGTGAGAGCCGGAACAAGCATTCTGGCTTGGAGGGATGGCCATCCGGGAGTCCTTCCATCTTTGGCCCTAATGCGACCAGCCGCCTTTTGTGCCAATAGAGGTGTCCCATGAAATAAGCACAAGCTAGCCAGACGCCATCTGAGGTTGCGTCAGCTGATGTGAAGACGTCCAGCAGATGCTCGACGTTTACATCCTCCGACACGATCCACCGCGCCTCCTCGAACCCAGGCTTGCGAGGACTAATCCAAACCGACAATTTGCGGAAGTAATGCTCCTTGGTCGTGCGGAGGAGTGGGGAGAATTCGGGACCCTTTGGGCAAAGGTAGTCTCGGAGTGGCGCCAACATCGTCACGAACCCGTTGTTTCGATATGTTAGAGAAAGAGTACAGAATTTGTCGAAGATGTTCTTTCTATCGGGGATGGTGGGAAACAGCCAGTCCAGGTTCTCGTCGATGCCTTGAGGGAAGAAGGCGATCACACCCAGCAGGTCCCGGGCATCACGGCCAATTTCCTGGAATGTCGGTGAAGCCAGCGAGACTTCGATCGTTGCTGCCAGGCTCCCATCGCAATCTGTCCGAAGTATCTGTGTGCGGCGTGCGTCCCATTCCCTACTAACCCGGTCGGTGTTCCACTTGTTGTGATGCGCAACTGTAGCAAGCAGCGCGATCGATAGGGGGTGGAAGTCCAGTCGCTGAAGGATATCGTCGACTGAACCGGTCCGTCCCCCGTGCTTGTAGATGCAATAGAACGTGTCACACGCAGCTTCCATCTCCAATGTCGGGATTTCGAGAGTTTCACAGTCGGGGGGGATGGTGGAGATACGGGAAGTGATGCACAGACAAACGTTACCGAAGCGATTCAGCTCCTTTACCACACCATAAATCTCCTGGGCGTTGGCTCCTCGTGGGTCGAGAATGGATTCCGCGTTGTCGAGGACCAATATCATCTCCTTCGAAGATATGAATGGACGTAGAGGGGTCAAATCCTCAGGGTTTTCGATGCCTGCACCGATTACCATGGAGAGTCGACTGAGAAGATGAACGCGTGAAGCCGGGAACTGGTCGCAGCGAATGAACCGACGATTATCTCCAAACCGTTTCTTGGTACGATCGTTGTGGAGGACGGTCAAAGCGATGGACGTCTTGCCGATCCCACCAGCACCAATGAGAGCGACGGGAGTGAGATTTTCTGCGAGACGAACAATCTGTTCGATCAGCTCGCCGCGCCCGAAACAGTCCCGAGGTGGCGGGGGAGGCAATTCTCCACGAGGGATGCTATCGTAAAAGTAAGACTGTGGATCCCACGGCATTCGAGATAGCTGACCTCGCTTGGGTCTAGTCAACTGTAAGCATCCTCCTGTTACCGATGAATTCAATGCGACTTGTACTAACCGTGTGAACCCGACCGCCAATCTCCTCCCGGATCCTCGACACATCGTGACGAATGTCAGTAACTGTTACATAGGTGTTCACGGCCAACTCAGTCTGAAAGGAAGAGGTTATTAACAACCAAGCGGAACCGACTGAACGCACATTGAAGACAAGAAGGATCCTCTTGAGTTCTGACTTCCAAACGGCAATCATTCTCTTATCGTTCCACATATGGAAAATTCGAGAGGCTGCATTTCGCTTGCTCCGTTCGACGGCATTTTTTCTGATCTCCGCGACGGTCCTGCAATTGAGAGCGCCTGGGTGAATGGATAGAGATGGATATCGCTGGTTTGACTCACGTCGTCAATTGGTTTATCGCCCCACCCAAGGACTGACTGAATTCATCCAACCTCCTTCCATTCGTTCCCCGGTCAAGGGCTTGACAGATGTCAGCACAGAATAACCCAAGTTCGATGTAATCCTGTTCGTCGATCATTAAGCCCTGGATAGACGTGAACCAGAAGCTCATCGTCGCAGAATAGGAGGAAACGTACCGCAATCGTTGTTAGGAGGGCACTGACAGAGCCAAATGCGGCCTTGGTTGGTGTGATACCAGACCTCTCCTCTGCAGCATTCGCATCCTCGATTGCCGCATTCAATGATTCGAGAGCACCATCCCGCCTCCGTCGCTGAGAATTTGTATCCATCGTCGAAACTCGAGGTAGCTGGGAGAAAACGGTGCGGCACACATGGTGTGAGGGAGGACCCTCGTCCTAATACAGCCGGGTGGCCATGTTTTCATGACACGCCTCGTGCAACACAGTGGGCACTGGGATGTTTTCCAAATCGGAAAACACCGGGAAAACTACCTGGGGAATGTTAAATATTCATCGCATTTTCCTTGTCAGTTTATTGCCTGAAATTGTTGGGAATATTTGTCCGAAAATCCTGTGGAAAGGTGAAGTACTTCCGATGAGGAAAACAATGATCGGAGGCAGCTGATTGGCTCACGTAGTGGAATACTTCAGGTTATCCGAAAGGTTTTTCTGACAATAATCCGAGGCGGAATATATCTGCTTTTCAGGACATTTACCGCAGTTGGGTATCTTCAGGACACTTAGTATTTCCCACGTATTTTTCCCGGTGTTTTCCGATCTGGAAAACGTCCCAGTGCCCGCTGTGCAAATAGAGGCATTTTGACAAAGCGACTCCATGGGAATTCATCAGCAGGTCGTGGAAGTCTGATATGAACTTGCAGCGCTAGGTGATCGGATCACTCAGTGACCTGACTCTCTACACTCGAAGCAAACGTAGTGGGGAAAACGGTCCCGATCTACTGGACCAGCCAATTCCCAAGAGACAAGGAGCACGTACAGCATGGATAGGAAGGTGCGGATACTCCTCCTGCCCTGATTTGCTCGGGAATATATTAACAATGACGATTACTTTTCGGGGTCTGAGATATATTAGCATAGATGTAGACAAAGATCGTGCGCAATAAATGAAGCCGAGTGTCTCTATCATCTGAAAAACAGCTGGAAGGAAGCACAATGGTTTTGTAGCCTCAATTACAAAATTTGGTCACCGTGGCTGACCCCTACAAAAAGTGTCACCTTTCCGGAAGGCCCGTCCCACATGAGGGGGATCCAGTACCCATATCCGTACTTGCGCCAGGACTACTGTAGAAGGCAAGCTCAGTGCGTCTGATTCTGCCAAAGGATTCCTAACGAAATTTACCTCAGGGTCGGAAGGCCGGGTGGGAAATACTTTCTTAATTGTCCCGACTTGAACACGGGCTTGGAACTCGTCGGCAGTGCTGTTTCAGCGGGTTTAGGATCCTCCTCCAACGAACCCTCGTGTTTGTCTGAAGGATTCGGCGTAACCCAGTATATCGCAAGTGCATTGATTGTAACCTAAGTCGCGTTTGTGAGTCTAGTATTTCAAACTCAATAGATACATGAGCTCACATCAGTCCCACAGCTCCCGAAGCAGACCCAACCAGGTTCGCGGCCGTACATCAACGTCAATACAAGAATGTTCACACAGGACGTGGTGAGCGCGACGAGAGCGGGCCATAGAGTGCGCGCTGCAAGGTCCCTCACTTGGGCTTTCTGGAATGAACTACGCATCGCCGGCCACAGGAGCAGCCCGGTGAATAAGGCGTTGACAAAGCTATGTTGACCGGTGAGCAGCTGGGTAAACGGTGAAGTGAGGTGACTTACAAGTCGTAGGTCAACAGTGTAATGCTGACTGGCTGCTTCAGACCGATATAGCATGTGCGCTTGCTCTCATCAATGTGTGAGATTCGGCCTAGACATTCGTGAACAATACACTAGAATGCATTTCACCCCCAGACGCGGGAACCTACCATAGAACAGTGCCGCAGCGACTCCGCAGAATCCGAGGAGGGTGATAATACACACAATGTAGGCTTTGCACTGGAATCGCCGTGAGTGATATGGAGATCGCCAAACGACGTAAATTCGCTCCGCTACGTGGGAATTAGTATTCAATGAAACTTGATTGGATGCATGAAAAGGAAGACGAACACAGGAAAGCATAGATGAAGAATTTGGATGACCCGTAAAAGATAATGCACAGGAAAACCCCCACAGAACAACTGACATGGTTTCTCTCCAACCCAAACCCGAGGAGTAGAATACCCGAGGTAAAAAGGAATAACCAAGACCAGATGAAAATCAGAAGGACGTATATCCAGCGCAGGGGAATATTCCTCAGCGTGAAGTTACCGCATAGTATCGCATGTCTAGAGATGAGATGTGCGAGGATGGTGATGCCTAGGAGCTGGATGGTCGCTGGGAACATAATCGGGTTGGGTTGGTTCATGGCGTTTCCGAGGCCTCGAAATGGCAGGGATACAGGGAGGGCGAAGGTGAAGATATCCGCATTCCCAAGACTCGCTTTTATGAACTAACGACCAGCAACCCGTAAGACACGAGAGGGCGCTCCGCCCACCGCCTTACTCTATATGGCAACAAGTACCCGGAACTACATGCCACACCAAACACGCCCGTCTCTTGACTTGGAGGGAGGAACAGCCACTCATGCTGTGCTACATATCTAGTGATTCATGGCCCTCCCATCTAGAAACAGGGTGATTTATGGGTCCTTGCCACGTATCTCGCTCACACCAGCCAACCGCCGGATCACTGATTATCGATTTCGATTGGTACTGGGCGAATTAATTAATCGTCACGTTTGAGGGGTTTAAGGATAGTAGGTTTTCCCCGCCAGCTCGTGCTTCGAGGCATGGAAGCAAGAGAAACGGTGTTTCAGAATTCGTCTTCTGATAGGGAAACTGCCATTCCACTTTGAGGAAAACGGAGATCATAGTGCAGCATCAAGTTACTTTCTCTCCCGGTTCTGACCACAGCACGCTCCTCGCTCAATGTCAACGACGCACCCATCCGCCCCGAACTTGAACTCGTTGCAGAGTCTGGCTGCGGGTGGGCATCGCTCAGTGCCCTTTGGCGTCCTCATAACACGTACGGGCGAGGGAGGGGGAAGATCAAAAAGCGCACTTCATTCACCCATACAAACCGACCTCTGGAGCTCTATCACTGCGTGAATCAAAAACAGAACACAACATCATCAGATAGGGAAACTACGGCACTAAGTGGCCTCGAGGAAAAGAGCGTAAGGAATGCGGAAAAGGGGAGGAAAACAGAGCAGGCCATCAACAAAATCGTCGATCGCCGTGGTGCTGGAGTGAACGTTGGGAATGAGAAACATCCCTCGAATGTCCGTCATGCCGTGCCGGAATGTTGGGCGCTATGGGGTTTATTTTCGCCTGCTGGAACGGAGACGTTCAAAAGTTTCCGACACCCCAAATGCAGTGTATCCATCTCGTTCCGTCCCACCAAGTCCCCCAAGAAAAGGGCAGACGCCTCTCGATGTGATAGAATTTAGTTTGCATGATCTTGTGATCATGCGGAACGTTCAGGTCGGCCTTTTCCGTACATCACCACACGCCAGCGGGTCCCATTCCGATGGACCGTTTTCCACAGAACAGAGCCCAACTTTTCGTTTACCTTTTCCAGCACCTCGGCATCGTGGCATCGGCCGGTTCGTACATCGACCCCAGCAGGTCGGCAACCTGGTTCTCCCGTTCTGTGTTCGGTCTGTGGAGTCTTCAGCGACTTAGCACTCAAGGTTCGCGCTGGGGATATGTCATTGGTTTTGCGAGCAGCATGACAGCGGGAATGAGCTGCGTCCAGGGGATCTGGCTCTGGCATTGCTCGTCATGCTGGGATGCCAAGCCCCAATACCATCAGAAGGTAATAAAAAAACTGGGCTCTATTCCGTGGAAGACGGTCTATCGAAATGAAACCCGCTGACAATCGGGTCGGGCGGGTCGGAGCAGAGCCGCTTGTTGACTGGGAGGTCTTGGACAAAACCCTCTTCACGGAGTCGAGGATGACAACCTTCATATTTGGGTGATGGGTGGAACGAGATCTCGATACTGCGGTGAGGTGAGTCTCTGTGGCCAGCCGTACTAGTGCGTTACTTTTGTTCATTTGTTGACCCGAGGAGTGCACCGCCCACTGCCGCCACAGAGGGAAGCAATACAGTGTTCACGCTTGAATCTATATTGCTTTCGCTGCTGCGTGTCGGTGGTCACATCGCGTTCATCGACCGCACGGAGTTTTTCCGCAGCGGGAACACGTGTTGAAAACCGACGATCGAGTCGGACATTTCAGAACATGTTTATGTTTGTTGTTATTACATACGGACCACTTTTCAAAAGCACATTTCGTTCGCTGGCACTCCTCAGTCTTTTGCCTTATACTGAGGAGTGAGTCGCTTTCTTCCTTCACCTTATATTATACTAATATCTCTCGTAGTATAACTTACTGAGACGTTGCTCAGTTTTCATCAACACGGTATATGCAGCGGCCGGTAATCCAACCTCCGTGCGCGGATACCCCCATCTGCGGGGAAGTGTAGGCGCAAAACCCTCCTAGGCAATCCCAGCGACCAGCACAAACCAGCGGAACGAACAGAGAGGAGACCCAGCAAGGGCTGAGCTCGTAAACATATCGAGGTCTCACTCTGCCCACCGCTCAGATCTCAGATACCGGAACAATTTGAAGGACAGAGAAATGTCAGTCGCTCTGATTACTGGGACTACCTCTCACCGTCGCATCCATATCTCGTCCCGCACACTCACTCGACTTGCAGGAAATAAGTCGATTGGCGGAAAGGTATTGTTGTCCAAGGTAGGCGACAAGATCCAAACAACAACCGCGTATTGTGCACATTACGGAGCACCGTTGGTAAAAGGTGTCCTCACTGCGGACAGAAGGGTCGTATAGTACGTCGCCCCAAGTCGTGCTCTCCGTTTGCATCTCCAACCAATCGCCGAATAATCCATGGCATGGAGGTACAGCCTTCATCGAATTCCCAGCCCAAATACCTCACGACGGCGGCTCGTAGCTTGTTTCAACATTGGCACTGGGGATGTCGAACGCGCATCAGCACCCGCGACCATACATCCCTTCAAAACCAACACTTCGGACGGGAAAATCATCGTCACCGCCAATGAAGAACGCGTATCCCCAAGGTCCTCACTAATCCGGGCGCTGAGTTGACTTCGAGGAGCACCGGTGTCGTCATCCTCGGAGGTGGAAGTGGGACTTTCCATTCCAGCATCAGTTTGCGCGAGGTACGTACTAGAGGGTTTGGATGACACTACTACCACTGGTTTCTGACATTTCTGAAGCACGGGTACACTGGTCCAATCGCCGTCGTGCCCAAGAAACCCCACTCGCCCACCGACAGGTCAATCCATGCGTCTTCGCCCACTTGATTTATTCATTTAACCGGATATTGCAGGACGAAGCCGAACAAAACGTTCATCACCGATGCTCCAAAAATCGGATGGAAAACCGCTGCAAATATTGTTCGTGAGGTCTCTGAATCTCCTCATTACGCCATACTTGAAGGATGAGTCCAAAATGCCCGTATTCATATGGTGATGCAAACTTCTGTAAGCACTTACTATGACAGCTGTTTGCACGTCGATAGCTCGCTTTCGAAAAAACGTGTTCAGATTTTTTTGCTTCCAGATCACGCGCGACCACGTTCTACACCATTCAGGATTCGTGGCCTCCCCGTCCTACAGAGGCCCTTTGACAACGGAACCGGTGATGCTCCCGAGTATGCACCCCATAGTCCTTCCAGGGTACGGGATGTGCCAGCAGCCCTAAGCTCACCCGAATACATAAAGAAAATCTGCCAAGCGCGTCCGCCCAAAAACGAGCTGTCGATGTATAAACAGCTGTATGCATTATGATGTGTAAACCCGCCGGCAGTTAGGTGAGCGACATCCCCAGCACCTGCCAGGGGATCTCGACGAAACTTAGTTCAGAGAGAGAAAAGTGCATTATGCTTTTATTGCGAATGTAAATGTACATGAGCACGGAGTTACTGTAGCTATATACCATCATCGCGTTCTCGTGAGGAAATGGAAACAGAAAACGTGTGGTAGTCGAAGAAAAATGGCGTGGTCAAAACGGAATCGAAGGTAGGAACGGGGAAGAGACAGGTGAGGGGAGGAAGCATAAAGAAATGTTGGGAGAAGGGGCAAACCGACCATCCAGGTCTGAAGCTTGAAGTCTCACCGAATCCAGAACCCAAAGAAAACCTACTCCCAATACCTTGCCACTTTGGGATCGTTCCCACCTCCGACCTCCAAGAAATCCGATGGTCGATCCCTCTTGAGATTCTTCCTCCGATTGGTGACAGGCAACCTCTGATACGCCGAATCCTGACCTCCCTGCTGCTGCATACCGTGATTCCACATTTGCGGCGGTTGTCCCATCCCTCCGATCTGGTTCAGATTCCCACCTATACCCGGCATACTCATCCCCATACTACCCATACCGCCCATACCGCCCATACCTCCCATATTCCCCATGTTGCCCATACCACCCATGCTGCCCATGTTACCCATACTCCCCATCGGTCCCACCCCCATCCCAGGAATGTTCATTCCCATGTTCATCGCCGCCATCGGATTCATGGCCATGTTGAACCCAGCCATACCCATCCCGGTCACCATGGCCATCTGTTGCTGTTGCTGTACCTGCGCCTGTTGTACCTGTTGTTGCTGTTGCTGAACCTGCTGTTGTTGAGCCTGCTGTTGGAGCGTCGAAGCCGCCGCTGCGAAAGCCGTCATTGCCTGTGCCTGCGTCAACTGTACTTGAAGCTGATTGAGCTGATACTCTGTCGAATGTCGAGCCTGCGGAGGTAACGACGGATTCTGAAGCATCTTGGAGAGTTGAGCGATCTGCGCTTGTAGTTGAGGGATACCCTCGTTGATCATCCGAGCAACGTCCACCCCGCCTTCGGGCCGGTATTCGAGGTTACTATCTTCATCCTCAACGTTTGTCGAGGAGTCCTATCGTTGCAAGCGATTCAGTTACAGTAAAGATACTAAAACCCGGCGCCTCTCACCTGTTCAACTTCAGTAGTTACAACGTTCTGTGTCGGCGTTCCAGAGGAACCCAATACTTCAACCTCTTTACGACTCTCCTCCATCGCCTTGTCGATATGATCTCCAACTTTGGTCCTCAGTGGTTTGTTGATCATGAGCTTATCCAGAGACGCGATTTTCTTCTGGCAACTGGGACAGATAAAGTCGTGCTCTAGTAGATACGTCTGAATGCACTCTTCGCAATACGCCTTTTCACAGCATGGTGTCTTGACGGCGTCACGGAACAGCCGATTATCGATGGGGCAAGCCAATGAAGGATCCGTGGGCTTTCGTTCTCGGACGTCGGTCTCTGTTAGTCCTTTCGGTCGTGAAACTTGTTTCTGCCAAGCGGCACTAGGTGGACGACCGGGTTTAGTAAGTGGTAACTGAGCGCAGGAACAAAGGCATCTTACGAGTCAGGCTGGGCAACCACAAAACCTCCCTCAGGAGTCACCATTACCCCGCCCGACAGTTGCCCAGACGGGGAGTCAACCGATTTGAGGAAGCTACGGGGAATACCTGTTGTTCGTTTGATCCTTGGTTTGTTGTCGAAGTCTCTATCGTTATTCGTCGGACAGTCCTGAATCCAGTGCCCTGGTAGAGGCGTGAATAACTACGTTTCTCTACGGTGCTACACGCAAGAGAGTCGTACCCTTTTGTCCGCACCGATAACACACGTAGCTGGGCGGTAGGGGTTTCTCAGGTTGGTGACTGAATGGTTTCCCACCTCGAGGATTGTACGATCCTGTCCGGGGCTTGAAGTCGATTCGCGTAGCTCTAATGAAAAGAGAAAAGAAATAGGGATTCATTAGATAATCCGATCTACTACGAAACAGGGAGCCCGCGTGTGCGGGAAACACAAACTGTGACATCTTTTCCTGAGTTTCCTCCCAGTTAGCGGATTGAGCCTGAAACATGGCAGCCATCGCGGCCGCTTCATCATCCGTTGCCACCGATGACTTCAAAACCTTGGAAGAAGAGAACCAGTCCAGGGTATGAGATGCTCGACCACAAATATCCGCAGAAAACAACACGCACAGGCTTCTGAGGATCATCGCGTTCTTTTTCTTTTTCCCTGGAGTCGAAGCGCTTAGATGTGTGGCCCGATGACAGACCGGGTCTATGCCATGTGTTATTAGCTGGAGTTACGGTAGGTGTGTGTTTTTCGGAGCTGGCGTCTGGAGTGCCAGATATGTACATAGCGGCTCTGCCCTTTCCAGGGCGAACGGGTGGGCGACGCTTAACGATCACAGAGGTGGAACGGGGGATAATCTGAGAATCATCTTTATACTCTGTGATGGCGAGATTCATCCAAAAGTCCGAGTGCAATAGATACCACAGACGCGAGAGGTAAAAGAGGGGTAAGAGAGTCATCGTTGGGTGTGGCACGAATCCTTGGACGCACCCTGATTAGAGGAATCGTAAATGAAGAGGTCGAAGTCGTTGGCCTTTCCGAGATTGTTCGCAAGGATAATCTCCTTCTTGAGGTCGAAAACGGATATCCCAGTACCGTCGAATGTGACCCGAGACTCTGTTCTTTGGGACGCGAACTTGTAGAAAACGGAGGACGACATAAATTGAGAAAAAAAAAGGACAAAGTATACACAAACAAGTACAACTGGGGGTGATGGGAAGCTATACTGTGAGGAGGATGGAGAGAAAAGGGAGAGGGGTCGTCAGAGTCGTCCGTTCGTGCTTGAGTCAGGGTCGATGGAAGAGAAATAACCGGAGGCGGAGAGCGACGACGGGTTCGACGCCTCCCGCACTGAGTCACGTGCGTACCGCGGGCTTCCCACAGGTCCAGGACGACCTGCAGGTTTCCTCACTCTAGGATCGCTCCGTAAGCTCCCTGCAAAGTTCATGCGATCGATAACAGCAGAATTCTGCAGCTTCGGTTTTTTCTATTTGGGATTTGTGCCAGAATGGAGTGTCAGACGAAAGCGGTACACCAGGGCAGCCGAACGCGAGTAGTTGTGGTTCGGTACACGATCCTTCTGTCGGAAATATGCAAGGGAGAGAGTCAAACGGACGAGGTTAAAAACTGTATCTTTATTTCTTTTCTTCCTACACAAAAAGCGATCTACCCAGCCTTTTCCGGAACAGTCATGGTACTCCGGAGTGTTGCATACAGATCCAGCGGTGCAGACATTAGCAATTTACAAACGCTCGAATCGATGCTTGATAGACCCGATCCAGCGCGCAAACCGGTGGCGGGGACAATTCCACTTCCCTTACCCTTACAAATGTCGTAGTAATGCAACAATAGGAACAACCTTTCCAAGGCCTCCGTTGGTATGCCGGGGAGCTGCATCGAAGATACGTGGTTGTTCGAAACCACCTCTACCACTCGTTCGATCACTCACTCAGCGACCTTCCGTATGGTGCAATTCCCGTCATATTTCCACGCGGTCAGCTGCAAAGTGCGTCCACTAGCACTAGGCCGCGTAGCGGCGACACAGGAAAGTAACATCTATGCATGAATCTGCGTAGGACTTGAGGGTACCTCGAGAAACGGAGATCAACTTACTGGGGTACGCTGCGTTCTCCCGCTTCGAGGCGCGCTCCCTCACAAATACGTCGGAAAACCCTCCGTATCTGGTGTCCTGATCTCTCCATTCATTCCTCGAGTGTCTGAACACTATCAGACCGCTGGCGGAGTAGCAATGGCATCGAGACTAAGCAAATCTAACACACCAGCTTATCCCACTCTTGGGCACCCCGGAGAAATATTATGATCCGTGGGTCGTGTTGGAAAAATCTTAGCGGTCCCCGTTGCGCCAGATACTAAGTTCCACCAGCAACTCCCAGCACGACTACGAGAAGTGATTCCTCTCCTCAGGAGGATCCCCGTCCACTCGGATCTGGAATCCATACCGACACCAACATCCAGGCGATTCAACAATCGAACAAAGCTTACGGCCCTAACCTTCTCGTATTCCTGGTGATCAATGAGCTCGATTGATCGCACGACGAGCCGTCGCAATCTCGTGGGGGGATTCTGAAGATCGACGATGTATCTTGCACACATACTGAGCGATGTGTACGGTTTATGGCTAACACTTGGAGATGTCCAAGCGAGGAGGAAATCTGCGATGACCTCGTCCTGCTGGCTCCTAAACACGATGAAGGTGGAACATGGCGCACGACGTCTTCAATCCTCGAAACATTTTCGTCAAAAGTGTCCACCCAGGATTATACACCACACGAGGAGGCAATTTAACGCTGCGGCAGGAGGGTATTCGTCCTAGGATTGGAACTCGGACCCAATCGGGTAGACAACTGGACGAAATGTATTTCCGACATGACATTTGGTCCGAGCAAGGTGCAAGAGTGGGTTTGAAGTCCATCGTAGATACGCTGGACTAAAATATGGTGAGATGCATCGCTGACAGAGGGAGACATAGCTGGAGTCCAAACCTCGGCGCAAGTGTAAGACAGCACTGAGATCACCATCACGATCCCCTCCGTTCTCGCTGATATGTGAACCTGCGGGCGAACTATTGAGATCTGCACTTTACAAAAACGTAGGTCTGTAGCATGACCCTTGCCGACCAGTACGCTCGGTTCGTTGATCCATAAACCTTGTCGGAGTGAAACAAGACTTGAAGGTGGAAACGATCACATCGTATGGAGAGCTCAACCTCCATTCTGTCCTCGAACTATCGAATTGCATCGGCGAGTCGAATAGCGGCGTCAATAGAGCCGATTGCCTCCAGGTCGGTAACATTCCTGAGGATCCATGACACGCACCGGATATCGTTGACGTTTGTCCGAGATAAAGCCAAGTCCTTGGACATCCACGGTAGCACGATTTCCATACAAATGGGTAAGCCCGTCTGCGCACCTCCGATGGCAATTGGTGGAGAGGGATGCGGTACACAGCGCCGAATTCATCGTTCCAACATACGTTTCGTCCGGAGAAGGGTAGACCTCGGGTGAAGGATGACAGTGTCCCTCTGGCGTCTGGCAGCCTTCCATGGCCCACGATGAGAGGTAAATGCTGGTGTCTAGAATGGACACTTATACGAGGACGTGCCGGCAACAGCAATCCTGAGGTGGAAAGAGATTCCCAGCATGATGAGGGCGACAAGGACGTACGCGACAGATATGTTAATGAACCACATATATTGGCAGAGTCCGCAAGCGAGAAGAAGGAGGGAGATCTGTAGAGTCTCGATGAGGGGGTGGAGTGGCCATGTTTCGAAACCCTCACACTTGCGTACATGAGGCTTGGTGTGGTGACAGCCTCGCCGGGTGGGTTTGCATGGACGGTAGGAGTTTTTGCTGGGAACGCATATTGATTGCTCATTCTGGCCGGGTCCGGGCCTTGTTTGAACGGTGATGACGAAGGCGGAGTAAGCAGCCGAAAATAAACCTGTCTGTGGACTCAACGTCTGGGGCGAGGTTTCATAACAGATAAAAGGCGGCTCACAAAAATCAGCATTCTGTTGAGGTCGTCGTGGCGCCTTTTAACGTAGTCTGTGTCACGTTCTGCTGCCTCCTTCTTGTAGATGGTGTCGAAATCGAGACGAGGGTCGCCACTCTTAATGGGTTGCAGGAACACGTTGAGAACATCCTGTATGCTGAAGATTCCGTTCGGTGATCAAAAGTCCAAGCACTACAACGTCAAGCGCACCATTTGGGATCAATCTTCAACAGAGGTAATTATTTCTCGCCATCTCTGCCACCGGTGTCGTCCATGAGACAACACGGGTGCTTGGATGTGGTCAACCCGGGTGAGGTCGACGTGAACGGGACTTTGAAAGACACGGTATTGATCGGCCCGGTCCGTTCGCCATTATCTGGCTCACTGAGCCCTTGTCAACAAGTGCGGTTGGCTGCATCACGCAGAAAGGGTGACAATGCAAAACGCCTAGCAGTAGTAGCATTATACTTATTTAAACTAGTAAACATAAACACAAGAGCAATTAGGAATCTTTACGAATCGTTCTTTGTTCCTACTTGACAGGCCTAACGGTTTCACATTCGACTTGACCCCCAACTGTGGAAAAAGCCAAAGTCCGCCTGCTTTCAAAAACATTACAATCGAAATGGAGACCCGGGAATTTTTCTCATGTCCGAGAGCGTTCACCCCACCCAGGACCACCTCTCCCACCTCTCTTTGGCCAACCAGAATCCCTCGGTCTATCTCCCCTTTCCCTATCCCTTCCTCTATCCCTATCTCGTCCACCGCCTCTTCCTCTCCAGCCACCCGATTCGGATCTTCCTCGCCCTCCTCGTGGTGGTGGTCCATAGCCACGTTCATACCGACTCCTTTCGTAACCCGGCCCATCAGATTGATCCTGGTTCTCGTAAGGGCCTCCAGGACCACCAGGGTAAGGTGGTCGATGAGGAGATGGTGGCCCAGATGAATGGTACGGGGGTTGTTGATGTGGGTGTAATGGTGGAGGCGAAGGACCTTGTCCAGATGGTTGATGTTGACCGATGTTTGGTGGGAACGGTGGGTACATCCCAGGAGGTCCAGGTGGTGGAAGTCCATTCATCCAAGGTGGTGGGCCGTGTCCGTTGGACGATGGAGGGATAGGTGGAGGCGATCGTTGAGGTATTGGTGGTGGGATCTGCCCCGGCCCTACTTGCGTGAGGGATTGAAGCATCCGTTGAATCTGATCCGGTGTCAACGAGGCAACTTCTGCTGCTAGCGCCGCTGGGTTGATCGGTGATTCAGACACAGGTGGAGGAGCGATCGGAGGCACACTAGGGATCGAAGGGGGTGAAATCGATGGAGGTGGAGGAACACCGAAACTTGGGTTAGTAGCTGTTTGCTGGAGCTGAGAGATGATTGAAGCTAATCCAGGAGTGTTCGTTGACAGGGTCGGAGGCGGAGGAGGCGGAGTGGGTGCTGGAGGCGCTGCTAGTTTGCCCTTGTTCAAGATCCAAGCTCCGATGAGATAGTCCTCGGTCCGGGTTTTGGGGAGGCGAAGTGAATCGAGAAGTTCCACATAATCGGGAAGTGGGTCCGATGATAGCAGCGGGATGATATACAATTCACGTCCGGGATGGTGTTCCTTTGGTTTAGTACCCCAAGGAAACACGAGTCCGTGTCGGCTGACAAGGCGAAAATTAAATCAGCAAACGAGTCCCTGGTCTAACATGTCCCACATCACCACGAGGGAGAAACCGAGATATCAACTCACTTCTTTCCCAGCAGATAATCAATCAAGAGCTTGAACGATCCGTTTTGCTGTTCGCTTGGTGAGGAAAACGCGACAGCAATAAGTTCCTTCGAAGAGTTCATCCGCATCTGCAGAAGGAACTGTGCCGATTTATCTATTGGCACGCGTCCATCAATCCGAAGTTGCACCGATGGGAACAATGTATTCCACAATGGCGAATCGTGTTCCAGGGGCCTACCACCCATTTGGCGCGCGAGGACAGGTATCTCTGTCGGGGTGTTGGACTCGAGAGGCATACTGAGCTGTATTGACCAAACGTGGGATAACGCATCAGTAAACGTGTGTCTACGAGGAATGCAAATAAAGATAAAACCGTGTTTATCACTCACCGATCCAAGCCAAACTTGTGGTAGCTCGTCAAACGACGGCTCTTTGACCGGTGCATCCGGAGGGGGGTTAGCGCTGGCAGAACGCCCCTCCAGACTATCCGCATCCGGATCAGCCTCTAGGAACATGTCAAAGTCCTTATCGTCAGCCGCCGCGCCTCCAAGGATGTCATCGTCCACAAAGGGATCCTTCAGCTCGAGCTCCTTGCCAAGATCAGGCGGTGGTTCCACGGGCTCTCCGCTTTTTTCGGGACCTCCGATCGCCTCTTCGTTCTCCTTCTTTGGAGATGGTACAGGTGCAGACCAGACGGAGTTGAGATCGAAAGAGGGACGAATGGTGAGATCAGGCTGTGATGTATTGACAGCGAATGGCGAAATTCCGGTGGGTCGAGCAGATTGGGAGACGACCGGGGATTGAGGTATCCCTGCGGTCAGAGTCTCTGGTCCATCCTCTGTATCAATACCAGCAACAGCAGGCGCAGGGGACGTGTCGACGACCATGACGGAGTCGTGCCCATCGTCATCAATATTAATCAAATCTGCCAAATTCAACTCTCCTTCAACCTGACCATTCGCTGGTGTAAGCAATTCCGATTGAGTTTGCGCAAATAACGGTCGATCGGTCGCCAAGGGAGATATGGGACTCTGCTGAAGGTGAAATGGTATTGGAGGGGGTCCACCCCATCCGACAGATGATGGGTGGTCTGGGACGGTAGGCGACTCCGGGGGCACGGAACCCGAACCAGATGTCAGAGTTGCTGACCTCATCCTCATCCTTGCCGTCCTCTCCCTCTCTCGCCTTTCCTCTTCTTCCATTTCCTTATCCAGATCAAGATCGCGTGCAGCTGGCCGTCCATCGATGTCCTCAATATCTTGCAGACCCTTATGAGTAACCTTCGCTCGGGGTGCGACGGTTTTCTGTAAGATGGAATGCTCCAAAGCCTCTTGTTCAGCTTGTTTAATCGATTCCTTTTCGGCCTCACTAGCAAGGTCCGTAGATGACATATGGGCAAGGGCCACTGGTGTGATGACAGATGACACAATGCGCTTGTGCAGGGCAGCTCTATCGGGTTTCTTGAGATTGAAATCTAGCATTCTGAACCTCTCCCTATCATCGCAACAGACCATTAGCGATGACGCCGAGGGGTCAACCTTGAGCGCTTACTTGTATTTTCCGGCAGCAGACAGAGTGCCAGCCTTATCGAGCTCACCATGAGCTTCGAACACAGCTGCTTCGACCTGGGTAGCGTATACCTTGGCTTCCTCCTCCAACTGAACCCTCTCTTCCTCAGTCAGTTCCGCCGTGGTTCTTGTAAACCCTTTGTCGGAAACCGACCGCGCCGCGTTTGGTTTCGAACCATCAACTTCCTCGTCCTCGATCTTGGCGGAGTCCTCAGGAGGGAAATACGGGAAGGTAAGGAAGATGTTGGAGAATATCTCTTGCAGCTTTCCCAAACAATACTTCCTGGTCGGGTCGTCGTTCGGCCCTCCGGACGTCTTGCTCTTCTTTGCTGGCGGGTTTCCTTCAGCAACGGACTGCTTCCGTTTCAGCTTCGACAAGGGAGCTTGACCCGGCGCCGGCGACTCCGTACTACGCGCTTTGGCGGGACGCGAACCCCGCGACAGCCTTGATCGTTTAGCTTTCGGCTGACCGTCGTCCTCTCCGTCGTCAGAAACGTCCTCGTCTTCGTCCGATGAGTCCATTCTTCTGATTCGTCGCTGCTCAGGGCAAGCGCAAGCCACTTTGTCAGAACCGGCCATCAGAGGGGGGTAAATATATGATTGGACGTACCTTCGCTGTAATCCTCTTTGCATCATCTTTTCCATTTGCCACGTATTCGTCGCTGCTCGGGTCGTCGTCTTCCGATTCCGATTCGGGTGGTGGGGGAGCCTGGACGGGTGCAGGCTCGTAAGTCCTCGTAGACTTGAGCTCTTCTGCTCGCGCCACAAGGGTTACCTCGTCAACCTCTTCGAGGCCTTCGGGACCTTCCCAATCTCCTAATAAGTGGGCAGAACTGGTCAGTATGTTGTCGAGGGGACTGTATCATGAGGTAAGGAAGTCGAATGTTTATATGCCTCTCTCTGTCCCCTCCGTTGCTTCGACCTTTGCCTCTACTCGCTCTTCGCTTTCAACTACAGCGAAAAAGACCTTTCGAGTGCCCAAAACGAAGAATGCATAAACAAAAGATGGCTCGAAGCAAAGGTACTATGCACGGACGGTCTACCACACGAGGCGCATGAAGGACAGAGGGTTTACTCGGCTCCAGTATGCACGTAAGGGACAGGACAGACAACATGGCATTTTCGACGTTCATGTTCGAAGAAAGAGGCAGGACGACTACGCGAGTACAGATCAAAAGAGATAGGCACTCACTGGCTGTCCGTAATCCTGTATCAAGTGAACAAGGCCCACAGATATAGACTTCTGCAACCGATAGAGATGGGTGGGATGAGTGATGTAGTTGGGTGCAGAAGGAGCGAGACAACTGACCAATATCCTCTGCATCCTCCTGCTCGAGGCCGAGGCAGCTGAAATGATACCTAGCGTGGACGGGGACATCAGTGAACCGTAATCGAGGCTTCAGCACATCAGCAACGAGGTCCTCACCATTCCCGACAGGTGCCGCAGCATATCATAGGGGTTCCATAATCTTTCTTGCGACAGACACAGTAGACCTGTTCCTTCCCCCTCCATTTGCCCTTCTTCCTTGTTGTACCAACGCCGCTCTTTTTTGCTGGAACGCCTCCTTGCGGGTTGGTGTTCGTAGTCGTGGTGGTCTTGTCAGAGGAAGTAGCAGTGATGGTCCCCCGTGTCGACCTCGTCGGCCGACTCGCCGCGATAGAACTCGTATTCTCAGACATGCGTGAAAGAAATGACAAAAGGGGGTTGTGAATGAAAGGGAAATCGGTAGACCACTGCACAAACAGCCGCCCGGTGTGAGTAGTCCACGAATGAAAGAGAAGGTCTCGCGTGGGGAGAGACGTAAAGAAAAACCCTGGATCGCTTCGCGTTGCTGCGATCCTCTCCTCGTCGGTCAGCGGGGAAAAAGAAACTTGACGGAGAGATTTTTCAGAAGGACGGTTGCACACGTGTGTGTCACAGTGCGTGACGATGATGGCGTCACCATTCCTTATTTGGGAGGTAATTTAAAACTCCGCCGAGTGGGCCTCCTGGCCTCAACCTCACAGCACGTGAGAGAGACGCGTTATCTCCAGGGCCAGACGCGATCCTGCCAATCGCACTATCTAATGGGGATTGGCAAGCAACCAGCGGATTTCTGTTTGCTTGCATTTGTTTGTCCTCTGCTAGACCCTATATTCACCAAATTGTCACTGACCGTCATAATTTTACCACGTATCCGGCCCCTTGCGCATGCGAGCAGTGAAGTGACCGCCTCCAAGGTATATGATTGCCTGGAGGGTGTGCGTTTGTTGCACGCCCAGTGGATGGTGCCTGATTTCGAGGGATGGGAGGCTGTGGCGAAGGGGGTTCAGGTCGAAGGAATAGCCGAGGTATGACAGAGAAACGGGAGTCGTGTTTTTCAGCACGATTTGAGTTCATCCTGCAAGCGGTGACCGGTGACCAGTGACGGACCGGGGCAATCTTTTTTTTTTGGCCCTTCCGACGGATACAACCACGCTGGCTCAATCAACACTTGTCAATATCTAACCGAACCATATCGTCGTCCGCCACTGACGCGATTCTGATGTCGTTCACGCGTTTTTCGGTTTCACGACGCACCTTATCGAGCATTGACATCCACCTCCAAAAAGTGTTGGGAGACGCTATTTGTTTATTACCCATTGCGGAAGATGTGTGGCCGCGTGACTTCTCGCACCGGATCTTTGCCCGGGACGCGTGCGAATCTGAGGCGCTCTTCTGATGAAATAGGTGGTGACACAAACATAATATTACAATACGAGGCCAAACGTAAACTCATGCCTTCCTCCTCTTCCTAGCTTCCTTTTTGGCTTGACTTATCTGCTTCTGCCAACGCATTAGATGTTCTTCCCAATCCTGCTCGGTAAAGTTGGTGTAATCTGGTTCGGCAGGATCTGTCTCGATGCCCTGCATAACCTCATTCGGGAACTTCTTCCACTCACTCGACTCCAGACTCGTCCGGACGGCGTCCATTGCGGCAATGGTGTATAGGTCGACTAATTTCCGTTGCTTGATCGTCGACTCTTTATCCCCTTGACAGGTCTCCAGGAAATCCCAGATGTTGATCCGGTCGTCAAATGTCAGGGTGTACGGGGTGTGTTGAATTGCTGTCTGCAGATTCTCGTTCCTAAGGACGGAAAACCTCCCGCGTTCCTTCCACGGCGTTCCAGGGACTCCGTTTCGCATATCCCGCCCGTAGAACAGAGCAGGGACAACCGGGAACATTTCGGATTCCTCCCGTGGGCAGCACCCTTTCGTGGAGACGCAAGTGCAGGCGTTGAAGTGGAACATGCCGCAGTCGAGGAAGATATCTTCCCCCCGAATGGTTGTGAAGTAAATCCAGCTATGCTCGTGTGGGTCTTGATCGACTGTGATATTCCCTGTGGCAGAATCGTAATACGCTAGTCGATCTTGGGGCTGTACGATTGTATCTCCGACAACGATCCCAAAATCTGCGATGGGAGATGATTTGTACGCCAACCTGATCCGGGGTTTACTATCCTTGGACGAATCGGTGGTGTAGATCTCTGACAGCAGGGCGACGCAGACGGCGATGTTTATGGGAAGTGGATTGCCGCCTCGTAGAATTCTTCGTTGCAGTTTGGACGCGACCTTTGGAGATGGAGCGCCTGGCCACCACTTCTTGATCATGTCGACAGACAGCGGGATTTCATCACCGAGAATGACCGGCCTTGCCTTGTAGCCCCCAGGGAAAGTAGTAAAGGGTGGATCGGGGGAGGGATGGTTGAGAATTTGATGGTTGATCGCGAAATGGACACCATCAGGGGGGTGTGTCTGGACGTTCATTCTACACTTTTCTGCGATGAGGGCCAAGAGGGGATAATAGACACCGAGATCGATTCTATCAGTCTTTCCTAAACACGTTTCCAGCCACGAGGACGTCGGTGCGATTGATGAATGTGAAGAAATACGGAATGCTGACCACATGACCTTTTGTGGACTCTCCAGTCGACTGATTGACATTCGGAAGAGCAATAGAGTCGCTAAGGGCAGGGGAGAGATAAGGTGAATGAAGTGAACAGACTGCTACCATCGGGATCCCAATACATACCTCACCGCACCCTGAACACAACTTGAGTTGTTCGCCTTTAATAGTCGAACAGGCGCCGCAGCAGTCCATACTTTCGATAGGCAACTTGACTGTTCGAAGCTTGCCATCAGCTTCCTGATGGTAGAATTTAGCTTCCCCGCTGGTCATTGAAAGTTCGGGGTTATTCGCAACGTGGAGATAGGGACAAGTGGGACACAAGTTGGCGAGAAGCAGATGGGGTCGTCGATCGAGACAAGCCACGGTTTCAGTTCAGACCCCCTCTGTAGATACTCAGGGGTCTAGCAGTTTTTTAAATTTCTGATTGGCCTTCGATGGCGTCCGGAGGCTAGGAACGGCGGTGTCGGGCTTTGTTTGGCCCGGTTGGAGCAGTGGTACTGATGAACTCGCCTTTCGTAGGTCACTTGGCCTCTGTCGACCGTATCCGGTGCTTGCTGGTCGCAGTTACGATCCAGCTGACCCAACGTGAATCCACAATGACTCAAGTACTCAAAAATGAGCGGACGGGCTGTGCTCGTCCTCTCCGTAGTTTACCAGAGAGAGTTGACCCGTCCCAAGAGCTTTGCTTGCCTCGTTTCCTTTCCCAAGCTCGGCTCGCGGACGGGAAGGCAACCGTGAGATCAACAGCCGGAGATCAAGTTTACCGAAGCGAAGCGTTTCCTCCCTCCCCGTCCTTATCCTCAACGCCCGTTCACGACGACAACGAGTGGATTTAATCCCGTCTACATCCTCCATATGGACTGTCTCCTTTGTTGACTTTTTATACCCCTCATATCCGCGGTTACAACCGGCGTTTGAGGACATCCCCCGCCTGGTTTACACGTTCCAAGCAGCAAGTTATATATCACCATCATCCCCGCCCATTTTAGATCCATTTCCTCGCATCTTAAGTGGTCTTATATCCGCGGAGCGGCGTGAAGCAACTTCCTCTTGTTTCGTAATCGCTGTGAGTCTCGTGTTCGGAACGCACCCATGCTGCTCTCGGCCACATTTCGTACCTTGTATTCTAACCCCCTATTCTGTTTTTCCTCCATAGATTCCAATCCTACTCACCCCCGTCGCCACGTTGGCTCTGTAATCCGTCCCTCCCCCCACCCTCTCATCTTCTAGGGTGCTCAACATACATGACATCCGCAGTCCTGCACCTCCGAACACAGCTGGCAATCTCCAGCCCTTTCAACATGGCCCGCGACCCAGACCCCAAAGATAACTCTGTATCCACCTCTTCCAAAGCCTCTTCACCCCCAGTTAACCCCGATGTCCACCTCAGAACGTTCAGGCGCTTCCGATCATCCATTGAACAGAGTATCCGCGCTGCTACGAGGACGAGATCTAACAAGCACTCTACGTCTTCGGTTTCCGCAGACGCCAATGGATTAAGTACCACCTCCACGACGGTATCAAAAGGGAAGGAGAAGGAGGACGTTGTTATCACGGAGGTGCCTGCGAAGGTCAAGACAAAGATGCTTCCAAAGGTGACATTCAAACTTATGACCCGCGACGGCGCCAGTCCTTCTTCTGCAACTGGGAAGGGACATGCCCACAAGCGGTCGGAACAGTTACCCGCCCGGGAACCCGGTTCTACCAGCTATCTAACTCCCTCGTTGCGCCTGGCCTCCTTATCTTCGCCAGCCCTCCACCAGTACTCTCGGGTTGTCTCTGACGATACACATACTCCTGAGATGGTTTCTTCAACCTCCAACGTCGATGTTCTGGTCTCGCCACACCGGACACGTTCAAAATCATCCAAACCCCAACCTCCATCAATCAGCGGACCTAGTGCGCTAACTCCTCGTCGATCGTCCAAGGAGTCTACCAGGGAGTCCAAGAACGCTTCAAAACCAAAACTGACGTTAACACAAACACCTACTACCGTACGTCAGCGGGACTCTACGGATACACCCAGACAGCGGGATCGATTCGAGGTTCCCGACTCGCCATCCCCTCCCTCAAGGCGATTTGGAACCACCCGCGGATCAGCTAGCACGAGCCACCTCCCACTCTCCCCATCTTCCCCCACTCAAGCAAGATCCCCAACACCACGGCATAGTCCGACCACTCCTGCTACTGGCGACAAAGTCAGACGTCCCTCCTTTGATTCATCAAATCCCTGTCGGCCTTCGGTTGAAGGAAGGTATTCTGCACTCTCCACATCACGGCCCAACTCCCCACCATCCCAAATCCGACACCGAGTTGTCACCCCAAACTCGCCGAGCAGGACTACTTCACCTACTCCACTGGCTCGTGGGGATTATACGTACAACAAAAACCTCAATCTGTCGACAGCTTCCCTCTCTTCGTCTGTCCCAGCAAATTTAAGCAACACCGGGAACCCCAATTTGAACGCCAATCCGGAACACCGTGATCTATTGCGGCAGGCAACGTCAATCTTGTGCAAAGAGCTCTTAAAACCCCCAGGGCATAATACGACCGGATTGGGGGTGATTGAGTTGGAGGAAATTGAGTTGAAGCTAAGGGCACTAGCCAGACTAGAAAGGATATGGGGAAAGAGCGGCGGCGCCAACGCTAATGGGGTTTCCAATACTTCTGGGGGTGTAATTACTGGTTTCGGCGTACTTGGTCCTGGTGGCGTCAGCTCTACGGGAGAAGACCGAGAACGGAGGTTGTTT
Source organism: Thelephora ganbajun (assembly GCA_014904855.1). NCBI lineage: Eukaryota > Fungi > Basidiomycota > Agaricomycetes > Thelephorales > Thelephoraceae > Thelephora > Thelephora ganbajun. Next base: position 19,731 of record MU118093.1, on the reverse strand, counting down.
TCCGAAGCTTTGAGGAACGGTTATGTTCTGTGCCAGTGAGTACTTCTTTCTTGTCAGCCCCTTCGCCTTCCCTCCCCGTCCCCCTCCATTCTTCGATATGGAGCCCACGAGTTCCGCCCGTCGAATTTTTTGAAACAAAATTTCCCTCCCCTTCCCTTTCACACAATACTTGACACGAGACACCTGCGTTCCCGAACACTTCGCTAACCTGGAAAATGAATAACAGGTTGATGAACAAGGTCCGTCCCGGATCGATCGCCCGCGTTGACAAGCGGGAGGATGGCGTGGTTCGGACTTCTAACGTCACCAAATTCCTTGCTTCGTGTTCTTCGACGTTGGGGCTCTCCTCGGGAGATCTCTTTCACCGTGATGATCTTATCGAAGGCTCTTTCGAATCACTTGCCCGAGTCTCGAGGACTATCATCGCTCTCATCGAAATCTCGGAAAACCCTCCCCCTGACCGTTCAAGACTCCAAGGCCGCGGACCATATGGGCAGTCCTCCGGGTTGTCAAGGGCTGCGCAGTCCACTCCCAACCTGGTTCGATGCGTTTCGCCGTCTTTGCCCTTTCATGATCAGGGACGTGCTCGGGCGGAAGTTCCCGTTCCTGTACCGACCCCAAAGAATGGATCCTCTCCTATTCCCATCGTAAGGAGGAGGTGGAGCCCGATCACTGGATGCCTCCCTCCCGTCCACTCTTCCACCCCCACGATTGACGATGACGCCGAGGTGGACGTCGATGAAGACGGCATGGTGAGATCTTCGAGGAGGTCTAGGATCACACGGGATGAAGACGACGGCGATACTGCCAATGGGTACGAGAGTGGTAGCGGGAGTAGGGGCGGGGGACACAGAAGGAATAGATTCGACCACCGAAGTCGGGACGATGTGCCGCCGATTTTGACACCTCCCCCGAGGTCTCCGCTTCGTCCAAAACTCAGCTACGACAGGAATCGTCAGATACTTTCTTCTCCATCCGTGACGATCTCTCCACCACAAGTGGATTTAAGCCTGTCGTCTACCCCTCCAAGAGATATGCAAATACACCATCCTCGGCCTTCGGCGAACGAAATGAGGCAGAGCGTTGCGTCGAGTACTCTTAGTGACACAACCACCTTCTCTAGTCTATTGGATCCCAGGCGGAGTCTTGTCAGTAATCAAGGTGGTGTGAACGGAGGAAGGTTTGGTACCACTAGGACGGCTACCACCGAGGCGACATCGTATTTTGTCTCTGACGTCTCGTCATTCGGTCGTACAGAGGCCAACTCGATCATTCCCTCGCTAAACGACGACTGTTATAGGGGTAGGAAAAGGTCTGGCGGCGACCCCAGGTCTCCCGGGTTGCAGGATCGCAAACTAAGTGAAACCGCCGGTGCAGATCTCACTCGAGTCACCGAAGAGGTTGAGAGCGGTGGATCTGGTATGGTTAGTAGGCTCAAACCCAGGGAGAAGTCATCTAGCGGAGAGGATGGCCGCAACCGGTCCCGGCATGCTATCAGGCTCGGAAAAGGGAAGTGGCCCGACGACTTCTTCCCTCCAGGCTCTCTTTCTCCGGGTAGAGATCTTTCGGAGAGTCCTAAACCCATCACTCCGTTGTCGACAACTCCACCTAGGAAGTTAGCCATCGTCGGGAGGTCAAACGACAGCACGGAATCGTTACCTCAGTTCCCTCGGAGACCTACTCATCGCTCAAGGCACTCCCTCGACACTGCTCCCAGCCTCTTACCCAAAGACTCTGTGTTCGGAAGAGATGCCAGCCCGGACAACCGAACGACACCCCCCACCCCGAAAGTTATCATGCCCCGTCGAGTCTCACAAGGTCGCAACCCCAGTCTCCTCGGACGAAGCAGTTTGGACAACGAAGGGCAACCAGCACTTGATGGGCCTGTTCCTTTCCCCCGTACCGTCTCTGGTTCTGGTGATCAGTCAAAACAGGGCAACGCTACCTCTGATCCAGCAGCGGTCGCTGATGTTAACAAATCCCAGGCTACTGAGAAGCCAAAGCTTGTTCGTGGAAGATTCCAGAGCGAGATCGACGGTTCAAGTTCAAGGAGAAGGCCTCGTCCGACCTCGGACGACGGGTCGGGTCAAAATCCTGGGCGGTCGAGATTCGAGAGCATGGTCAATCTTGGCGTTGCAACGGGTACCGCAAGTGCGAGCGATCTTCTCAACCGGAACGCGTTGGAGGGTAACACGGTTCGACCGACTCTGATAGTGAGGGAGGAAGGGAAACCGGCTACGCAGTTCGTGAGTATCTTTTTGAGTTCCTCCCCGTCCCTTTATCAGCCTGCGGAGTGCCTTTTTTTACACTCGGCCATGGCTCTACTTGCCCCGCTCTGCGTTGGGCCTTTCCCAGCTCCACGGCTATTCTCGTCATGCTGACGTATTTTTGTTTCGTCTCAGCAACTCGGGAACTGTATTGGTCGGGGACAGTTCGGAGCGGTATACCGGGCGTTAAATTTGAACACGGGTCAGATGGTCGCGGTCAAGAGGATTAGTTTGACTGGGTTGAAGGAAGAAGAAATCTCACAGCTGATGAAGGAGGTCGACCTCGTCAAGAGCCTCTCGCACCCGAGTATCGTCAAGTATGAAGGTATGGCGAGGGACGAGGGTACTCTTAGTATTATTCTCGAGTGAGTCCTTTTTACAGTCATCTTCTATTCTCCTCTGGACCCCTGGTTGATTTTCCCCGCCTCTCAGGTACGCTGAGAACGGATCGTTAGGTCAGACTCTGAAAGCATTCGGCAAGTTGAATGAGCGTCTGGTAGCCAGTTACGTGGTCAAGATCCTTGAGGGTCTGCATTACCTCCATCAGAGCGACGTGGTCCATTGTGATCTTAAAGCGGCTAACATTCTCACTACCAAGACTGGCAACGTCAAACTGTCAGACTTTGGTGTATCCTTGAACTTGCGTGCGATGGAACGGGAGATGAAGGATGTCGCGGGAACTCCGAATTGGATGGCCCCTGAGGTCATTGAGTTAAAAGGAGCCTCTCCCAAATCGGATATCTGGTCCTTGGGATGTACCGTGATCGAGCTGCTCACTGGACGCCCTCCATATGCCGACATCCCTAACGGCATGTCTGGTAAGACTAAGCTTTAATGAGCATCTATCGTAACGTGAACGCTGATACTTCGTGTGAACAGTCATGTTCCGTATCGTTGAAGACACCGAACCTCCCATTCCAGAAACGGTCTCGCCCCTCCTCGATGATTTCCTGAGGCAGTGCTTCCATAAGGATCCCGCCAAGCGACCCGATGCCGAAATACTATGCGAGCATGAGTGGTTGAAGAAGAACTGGGGCCTTCCTAAGGTTCGCATTTCCTACATATCCGTGAGATGGTGTGTTTACCGATGAGGTTTTGTTCAGGAGCTGCGTCCACAGGACAGTATCCCCTTCCTTCGTCGTGTTAGTGCGGATTACAACAAGGCGGACATTCGATACCTCCTTTCCTCAAACAACGATTCCACGGAACCCAAGACTCCTGTTCGCGACGAGGCGTCACGCATCGAAGAGCCTCCTCAGATCCATCCTTCACCTCCCACCCCTGCTCGTCGGACGAGTCAGGATAACGATAACCCCGCTGTCCAGGAGCACTCGTTCGTCAAGACAACGTTTGGCAAACGTAAGTGATAACTCATGTGTACGAGAATGTACTTTGGTTTACCAAAGCTCTTTATTCAGCTGTCATCTGTCGAGTCTGTAATCTACCTGTCAAAAGGAGTGCCGTGCTCTGCGACCAGTGTAGTCTTATCGCTCATTCGAAGTGTGCTCACAACGCCCCTCCAACGTGCAACCTGAGAGCGCAACTTCTTTTGTACGCTCAATATGCAGAGAAGGGTTGCTCACCTTTGGAGCTTTTGGGGCCGATGACCCTTAGCCCAAGCGCTGAAGGAGTCTCGACGCCGAGGACAAGCTTCGACTTTGGCCAGCAATCGACTTCAAGCTCTACAACTTCACCCGTTCATCCTCCGACGGCCTTCAAGGTCCTTACCGCGTTCAAGCGGTCGCGGTCGATGTTGTCTCCGGAACCTGCTGCCCAATCAACTCCGTCGGTCAACTCTATACCTGCTCCTCGTGAACGACGCACTTCCCTTCTCCCACCAAACCCACTGAGACGGAAGGACAAGGAGGTTGCGAAGTCGCTGTCCAGCAATAGTACCTCCCCAGGACCTTCAAGCCTCCGTAGTCAAGGGCGCGACAACAGCGGCAGCAACACTCGCCGAAGTGCAGGCGCGAGAAGCGAGAGTATTGTTTCTGGGGATAATGACATGGATGTCGCGAGACTGTCTAGAATCACCGGGTATTCTGTGATTTCCGCTGGATCGGACCACGAGCACGAAGAAATCTGTCCTACTGATATCCCCGGCGGACTGCCTTCCTCGCCTACGACTTCGAAGAAGCGCACTTCGAAAAACAATGACGGTTGCCTTGTTCAATGATTCTATACCCTCAGTTTCCTGTTGTTTCGTCCATTTCTAGGACACGAGCTTGTACTTGACGCCTTTCACGAAGTTATGGCGCATTGTTCTCCCCCTTCCGTCTCTTCTCTCCCATCATCCCCTGACTGTATAACATCCTGTACACCTAGAGCCATCAACCAACCCTCATCCCCCCACTTGCACTTTCCCTGCTTTCTCCATTTCTTGACTCCCACATGATCAAAGAGCTTTTCACTCGCTCTCCTACATCTCACTCGTGCGGACTCTCGATCCGGGACACCCTGCGTATATGCACAACGGTAGGGTGTCCGGGACAATTATGCCATAATTCCTCCAGCTTATTCCCCTCTTGTACTTGTCCATCTGTCGATTAATTCTCTGCATACCTCCTCTTTTTCCTCTTGCCGCCCACAACCATTCACCCGACCACCCATCTCTCCCCATGATTGCTTGGCCCACTGCCTGGACTTGGTTCCCCCTCCCTCACCTCTCCTTCCCTGGTGTCTTATCCGAGTATCGAAATCATGTACTATCACAATTTCCAAGTACTGTACTTCCCCCTGGAATTTATCCTTAATATTCCACTCAGTTCTTGTGTTTCATGTGTCGTGAAAGCTGAAAAAGAATCTGGGAAGAAATAAGTATGTTGGTGGCTCTGGCTTTGCTATACTCAGAGCCCCTGACCAACGTTGTGCACCAAGTCTCCGCTTTTTTCCTTACCACAATCACATCGAACACACGTTGACCGTCCTACCTCCCAAAATCAAAAACGAATCTCGTCGATGTGAGCAAACATGTTCCGAGGGGTTTGCGATACACGCCTGAGTCCTGACATAGGATTGGCAGCCAGCATGAGCCGTGAGATCAACATCGGCTCCACCCTAGCCTTGGATAAGCAAATCTCGGAAACAGCGGCGGGAATTATCCAACTGAAACGCTTTCGAAACTCCCTAATAAGCATCGCGCGCATACCTCCAGAAATCCTCGGGTACATCCTCTATTTGAGCATCGTTCCCATGATTCCGCAGGATGGCAACCCCCGCTTCGTCGGGTTACGAAAAGGCTCATATAACTTCCTCCTCGTCTGTCATCATTGGTACGAAATCGCTCGACGTACCCCGGAACTGTGGAGCTCCTGGGGTAGCAACCTGAGGGACTGGAAGCGACGTTACCTTTGTTCCGAAACCTCTCCGCTCGATCTCGTGCTAGATGGAATGGAAGATCAAGTTGGGTCTTTCGATGGACCCCTGCGAGATGCCCTCAGGAACCGCGCCGCGCGCGATGTCGTACGGAAAGTTCATCTCAGGAGCCAGAACATTGACCTCCTGACCTCTATCGTTTCGTCGTTGACACCCGAAGACGAAGGGATCCGACACAGCAGTATAGAGTCGATCGATTTGTGCGGCGTGGATCTTTCCGATTTCTTCGCCCAGCACCGTTTCCCAAGGTTGCGAGATCTATCCCTGTTCGAGTGTTTGGATCTCCCCTGGGACCACCTGAAATTGCACACCATGGCACTCACCAACTTAACGCTCTACAATGGCGTGATTCCAACCGCCACATCCATCCCAACCACATTACAGATACTTTCACTCCTTGCCTCGAATCCCAATATTCGGATCCTTACGCTACATTCTCCGGTGGCCGGCGATGACGGCGGACACAGCCCCAGGTTTCAAGTGCCGCTACATCACCTGGAGCAGTTCACCTTGGTAACGAACTTTCACCACGGCTTCCCTATCCTGCAACGACTGGAGCTCCCCGATAGGATGGAGCACATGGATCTGAACTTCCGTGGTTGCACGTTGGAGGGAACAAGGCGGATCATTGGGCCGTACATTGGGGACTATCTCCATCGTGATACAAGAATCGGGGGCAGGCCCGGTGTCTTCGTCTTGTCCACCGCCAATGGTATTTTACTTCAAGTTAGCGCTGTGTGTACTTGGCTTCACTATGTGGACCGACTACCGATTCGAAGCCACCCATACGCGACTTTGGGGGTGACACTGTCCCAAAACACTTCTAGGCAGGAACGGGATGAACTTTGCATCGACATCCTTGCACTCCTCCCCCGAGAACGTATTGTCTACCTTAACACAAATCTCTCAACACACGTGATGGAGGAACTGCTCGTCCCCATGCCCAATATCGAAGCATTGCATCTTGTTGACGCGGTGATGCCTAACTGGTTCCTGCTGCCAAACGCACACAGAAAACTCCTCCCCTCTCTGCAATGGCTGGTTTTAGAGAATGTGGCAACGGAGGACCACGATTGGGATCCCCTGGTCCGCTACCTAACTCGTCAAACCTCCGGCGGTCAGTCCGTTTCGCTGACTGTGTTTGGTAAAGGAGTTCATATATGTACGGAGGTGGTGAAACAGATAAGAGATTTGGTTGGGTGGCTCGTCTATGACCCAGGTCCGGGAGAGGAATGCCCTTTCGATAGTTGCGCTGATTGACTGTGGTTATCGGTTTTTTACGAATCGCATCTGAGATTATGGATCTTGACGTTATGCTTAAGTATTCGTAGTGTACATTACTCAAGAGATCTGGGAAATTGCCCCGAGAAGTGTCCGCTTACGCCCTACTCGTTGTGATACAGTGATCTGAGATTGTTCGCTTTGCAAACAATTAAATTAACCGCGATTCAGTGCTATTGCACGGATGAGCGAGGCCAGAAAGGGTAACAGTAGAACTCCATCTTGGGCGGCGGAAACGTGGTTGTGATGCTGAAAATTTGACAAGTCGGCCGGAGCAGCGTGACGAAATGAGCGGGTTGACGTGAAGCAGTTGTCGCACGGCAACCACTTGGCTAGAGAAACTCGTTCGCGCAGTGTGTCTACAATAGACGGGGAAACTCCAGAGGCGTGTGAGGTTCCAGTCGAGAACACGAATCAGGTCCCGGTTTGACCATGGATTGCGGTCGCCAAAGTGAAAGGAACTAGGTGGATGGATACAGGTGTTCTCGCTGCTTGCCGGTCCCCCCGCCGGCAAGCCTGAACACGTACTTGCTGCGGTTCCTCCGTCCTCGATCCACCGAGATCTCGGTTCGTCAAGCCTCGAAGCGTGTGCGCCGCCTGAGCGAATGGGGTCGTCGACAGATCAGATCACGGAAACGAGGGGGTGTCGAAGACCGCAAGTACTGTGGCCGCGAGGCATCGCAGTCATCTCCACCTTCGATGGTTGTAAACATCAACCAAAGTAAACTCAATCAAAAGTGAACAAACTGAGAAGTATTTCGGGAAGAGCGAGTGTACCACCGGTCCAGGGGACGAATTCAAAGACTTCACCTGGGGTGGAAGGATTGGCGCTAAAGTGTTAACCACGGAAGTAAATACAATCTGAGTTTGGCATCACCCGATGATCTCAGCACTCCCCAGCCGTTACTCTTCTCCAGGGGGATATGAAAGTCCCAGGAAGGACCCTCAGACTCATCGACGCCTAGAGGTCTGTAGCTGGACTCCAGCTGGTTGCTAGGTGGGATATTAGCCTCCGACCGACCGATTCGTTACTTACGAGATGCTTCCACCTATGGGGGCGATATCCTCGGTCTCGCAGGTCGGTGCCTTTCTCCCCAAATCGTGGCCCGAAGAAGTCCAAATGGGAGAGCCCTGAAAGATCGTGAGGCCCAATCCTACCTCTTCAATGGTCACGGGTGTTCGTATAGAATATAGCAATTGAACCGGCTCGCTATTGTCAAGCCCTGACTGTGCGATCCCTGTCAGACGCAAAGTGAGCAGTGCCTCCGTTGCCAGAGGGGATCCGGATCTCACATAGAAACGAAAAGGTTATCCGGTGCTGTCACTCGTTCTAGGGTAGGGTCCAAGATACGTGATACATCGACGGCGATCAATATTCGACCTCGGTGAGACCGCCTTGACCAGTCCGCGTCACTCCGTGGTACCCAAACGCAAGACCTCCACAGTTTCTGCTGGGGAGACGTGTACACCTCTCCATGGGCTCCAATTCGATTCCCAGGGCTTAGAGGAGGACATACTCGATGAGGTGTAGGCCGCCGGCCCTGATCCTTATCGGAATATCCGAGCAGAGATTTCGAACTTCCATCAGACGATGTCTAATCACCAACCGTCGGGAAGCACAACCCTTGACATACAATATATGCGAGCCGTCGGTCATAATTTTAAAACCCGCTCTTTACAAAAAGAGCGCAACAACCCTGTTCTATACCTCAACGCCCCCGTCCAGATGCCGCTGGGATAATGTCCATTGAAGGAATCGCGTACGATGCGTACGTCCTCATTCCAATTTCTTCCCACTGTGACTGATCCCAACCGACTATAAAGAACGGAGTTCAGGGTGAGCTCGATCGCCTCCGGCCTCAACTGCGGAACTTGATAATCTGTGCAGTTTTACACTGTCGCCCTCGTTGCACTTCAGCTGTATGATTATTGGTTGACCCTTGCAGATGAGGCAAGTTTCAACTGAGGTTGCTCCGGAGGTCACATTCTGACTGAACGCGTAGATCCAGTATGCTTGGGAGGGTCGCAACCGAGGTGTGTACCAATGAAACTTTTGTTCTTTGAGATTCAATACTGATCTTTGGCACAGTCTTCTGTTTGTTCCTTTTCGTACGTTGAGTCGTCACCTCGTTGGTTCCACCGAGCTTAATCTCCACCCAGAACAGATATGTTCCGATCATTTATCAGCTTTGGTCCTTGTTCTGTGGGTCCGGTTTACCATCGTGCACTCCTGTACTCTGATGGTCTCGCCCCTACAGCTACATTCTGGGTCGGTTACAGTCAAACGGTAAGGAGCCAGTCACCCGTTCTATTGAAACAGTTCTAAACGTCTTGTCAGATGTATGATGTCGTCTCGCGACAGTGAATTATGCCCGGAAACTTATACGTTTCATCCTGCAGGTGCAACCATACGGCGTTCATTCACATGCTCATTTGTGTGGTATTCACTCTCATGGTCCAAGTGTTATTAACTGTCAGGTTCGTGGAGCTACGTTTTCTAGACCCTGAGAACGCCAATGGAACCTTGACGGTTGCTGTTTCAGAGTTTATGCGATCACGATGAAACACAGGGTTATCACGGGGTTTTTCCTCATTGCTACTGTGTTTCAATCTGGGCTCGGTATTTTCATGACATATTTGGCGGCCAGGTATTCAGGTACATACCGTTCATCTCGAGTTCATTTAGGATCGGCATTGATGCAGGTGCGACTTCATTTACAGCACACCCTGTGCTCGAACCCGACTTTCCAGACGGACACCTTTGTATCTATAACGAGCACCGAACAGAGGAGGTGGTATATACGATTTTATCTCTAATTTTTGGTAAGCAACGTAGTCCATTCTGCACTCACGCTTAATCGGTAACCTTTGGCATTCACGGTAGATGTGGCGGTATTTATTCTCATCATGACCCGCCTGCTCTGGCGTCGCCCACCTTCCGTGAGGATACCATCCATTATACGGACCATCGTCAAGGATGCGACCCTTTATGTCCTCCTTCTGTGCACCTCCCGTATCATCTTTGTGTTCTTGTCGATCTTTGCCGCGGTATGTACGACACTGGTTTTGCGCAACAACGTGGAATACTGAAGTTAAGATACCTTCCAGGGTTTGGGCCACATAACCCGATTCTCGTATGTTTGATCCATTTGCGTGACCTCCGTTTTCATCAGTTTTGCTGATCTGCGTACGTGTTCTACAGCGGGAATAATGTATTCGTGTCAATCATGATCACTCGAATGCTGATTTCCCTCAAAAAAACGTCCGCCAAAGGCCTTGGTCAAGGTTGGGTCCTTGGTGAAAAAGACGACAGTATCCTAGACCCTTCAGGTAGCCTCAGGGTAGTCCGCGATGGCGCGCTTTCCTCAAGCCACACATCCCATAATCAACTCGATAGCGTTATTCCCATTCATATGGAGATAATACATATCAGAGGTGAACGGTTTCACAACTGACTGTGGAGTCATCGATCCTTCCCCCCACACCCTACAAGTCGAGTAGATTATACGACTTCGTTCACCGTTTCCACGCCCCAATCCTTGATCTATCTATGTGTATTGTTGGTAAAGTGACAACCGTTGCCCAAGTCCCGTAGATCCCATGTATCGCGCTTGTAGGCAAATCAATCCCTGTGGCCTAGAGTTTCGTCTGTGTGAAGGATCTGAGCCATGAGTTGGCCTGGAGACCATGCTAGCAGGGTTCGCAGATTTTGTTGGGACCAGCATGGATGTACTACGTTTGCGGCGGGTGGCTCAGAGGCTGCTATCGAACCAATGGAGAAAGCGGCATCAGCGCTTCAGTAGCGTGACACCTCCACTCGACTAACCCGATTCTACACTTCGTCCCAACCCATCATGGGGTTTTCAGCTCATCGACTGTACAAGGTCGCCCGGACGACCTGTGCGCCCTTCACGGCGGTCTTTGGTTTCTCGATCCTCCTCACCATTGTTTTCGTCCTTTACCAGCCAACTCGCGGCCCCGGTGACTTGCAAAAGCTAGGATGGCAATCTTGGGCGACAGTCTCTTCGCAGCATGCTACTGACGGCAAAGGCGCCATAGATAACACGACAGCACAAGGCAATGACAATGGTTCGAATAATGTTCCACAGGGGACTGATTGGTGGAACGTGGAGATTCCAGAGCCGGAGATTGAGAGTTCGAGTTTGCCGTTAGATGTGTGGGACCCTCTCATGCCCCATGATACCGGTTGTACGTGCGCTATTTTATACCGTTCGACATTCCACCCATGGTTGTTCTTGTGCAGTGACCGAAATTGCGATCGAGAAGTGCTACATAGACCCTGAGTTCGTCCGTGGGATGTGCATCCCGACCACAGTCACCCAAGATGATGCTATCAAGGGAAAGTGGGTTCGCGTTGGGCCAGACTTGAACCGAGAGACTTCGATGACGTACCTTGTAAGTCTGACCAGCCAGGGCTCGTGGATCTCTTCCTTGTCGATGACCTCCGTTAGCACATCTATTACCGTCGTACTCGACGACTGGACGTCCCGCTTATCACCGAGCTGAAACTGCTGCCAGAGGGGGAAGAGCCAAAACCCATGTCCGACGCGTGGCACAAGGTTTCAAAGTCTACCGCAACCGGTGCTAGGGGCTTGCCTCCCCAGTTCCTCTGGTACAAAGCCGAGAAGACTGCTCTGGAAATGACCGATGCTGAGAGGAAGAATGATCTGATCACGGAACTCGACGTCATGTACGGAGAAGATATTCCCTGGTACGGCTTCGAGAAGTTATCCCCTCCGACAACACCAGAGATCAAGAACAAACGGCAAAGTGTGTATGTAACCTTCCGGCGCGGTGTCAAACGTAAGTCTCTGGGCGATGTATCCCGAGTGGTAGTTTGTATCTCAATAGTGTGCCAGGTCCTCCTCGCGCAGGTCCCCTGCATTTCTCTAGAGACGGGAGGTTCCGTATCCTTCAGGTTGCCGACTTACACTTCTCCGTATCCGAAGGCGCCTGTCGCGATACTATCCTCTCCCCATGCGAGGCCTCGGATAACCTCACCTCGACACTCCTTGCGAAGGTTCTCGACGCTGAGCGACCTGATCTTATTGTTTTCACCGGCGACCAGTTGAATGGTCAGGGCACATCGTGGGACGCGAAGTCGGTCTTGGCCAAATTCGCGAAGGTCGTGACCAAGAGGAAGATTCCCTGGGCCGCGGTGTTTGGAAACCACGACGAGGAAGACGGGGACGCTAAAATGGATCAATTGCGGTACATGCAAGGATTGCCCTACAGTCTCATCCAAACCGGGCCCACAGATATTCACGGTGTAGGAAATTATATCCTCAAAGTAAAGAGTGCAGATGCGTAGGTCCCTACTGTTTTTTCTCGATTATATGATTAAAGGGAATGTTTTGCTCCAGGTCCAAGACACATCTCCTCACTCTTTACTTCCTGGATTCTGGCGCGTACGCGACTGGTGTGCTGGACTGGTTCGGATTGTTCCATGGCACAGAGTACGACTGGATCCGTCAGAGCCAGATCAATTGGTTCCTCCAGGAATCTGGTATGCAACCCAGTCTCCAATTTTTTCACTTGGTTGATGATCCGCTTGCTAGCATCAATTGACCCTATTGAGCGTCCCTTTACACCGGATGGGACTAAGGATCTCAGTCCCATCTGGAAGCGACAGGGGGTGGATCAGATCACTCCGAACACTCGACGACTTGCCAAACCGAACGCTCTCATGTTCTTCCACATACCACTGTATGCGTTGTTCCTCCTTGTGCATATGTGTTACCCTGACATTACTTGGAATCACGTTTCTTTAGCCAGGAAAGCTATTCAAATGCTGACACCGATCTTACGACTGGAAAGCCGCTCGACGTAGGTATCAGCGGTTTGGAAGGCAAAGGATCTGCGAAAGGGAACGACGGATTCTTTGAGAAAGGTCTGATGAACGCCTTGGAGAGCAACCACCGTGCAAGAGGCGTTTACCGAGAAGTAAAGGTCATCGCCAACGGTCATTCGCATAGTACGTCGCTCTTATACATCACGATTTACGTCGACTCAACTACACTCGCATTGCAGTCACTGAGAATTGTCGACGTATAAAGGGCATCTGGATGTGTTTCGGCGGTGGAGGGTACGTTTGGTATCCTACCGCTCCGGATTCCTGGATTCTTGACGAGTTTGCCGTATAGGTCCTATTCCGGCTATGGAAAACTCGGTTTCGATCGTAGGTTCAGGATTTTCGACATCTCGGATTACGGCGAGACCATCCGAACTTACAAACGAACGGAACACGACGAGATCATAGACAAGATGAGCTTGGCTGGTGATGGAGCCCCTGGACCATGGGAGGGGATTTGATAGTGGTTTCTCTATTTTCGGGGTTGCGAATAGGTCCACATCGTGTATTGTTACGAAAGGATTTGTATTTTGGATGAAATAAGTATTGTGCGCTGCCTGAGCGCGTTGCTGAGCTTTCTGAGTACCTGCCGAACCCCTTGGTCTATGTGGCGCCGTCTCTGCCAGGTTGTCGCTATCCATCGAAACAGCAGCAATGGACGCAGTATTAGATGTACACTCATTCCTTCGGGCGTATCTCCTTCCAATCCCCGTTGACGAGGGAGATGGAACTCTCTGATCCAATGTTTCAATTCTCCCCTTTTTTGGGTACTTCGACGAGTTTGGAAGCGCCACATGTACGATTGAACCTAACCTTGTGGAGTTCCAGGTAGCTGAGTTTTGGTCAGCTAACATCTTCGGGTGTGAGAGCTCCGGTGAAATTGTCAAATTCATCGAGGTCTGTGTTATAAGCACGCTTATGGCGGTAGACCAGAGACTTGAGGTCTGGGATGTCCTGAAAACACAACTTCCACAGCCTAGAGCTGAATCCTCGAACCCTATGGTCATACGACAAACTCAGCTATCAGCGTACAGCAGTCCCTAGTCGAGTAATCGACAATGGTGGGCCGCAGGCTCACCCACACATCTTCATCATTCTCGAGAGTTTCACCCCTGTCTACGAAGGACTCTTTCTCATCTTTCTCGTTATTGATGCGATACTCCGACGCCTTGAAGGTTTTGCATCCAAACATCCTCGTTACAGACCAGCACCACGCTCGGCTTGTGGATTTCAATTGGTATAGGAAGGCAGGAGAAACGGAGTACCCGGCGAACACCAATCTTCTCGATATCAAATGGCCGGAGGGTGGTTTTACCAAAGTTTTGTAGACTATAGTCGCGAATACAATTCTCTTGGACTCACTTCATCAAAATGCCTCTATTCGCACGAGGTATGCCATAGCAAAATGGCCGCTCATCTAAGTTAGGACTCGGGCCTTTCCTCACAGCCTATGTGCCGCGCCATTTTCTCCCTTTCTTCCAGCTACCTCGACTCTCGACGATGGATACGAATTCCCAACGGCGGAGGCAGAACGGAGCTCTAGAATCGTTGAATGTGGCCATGGAGGCCATGAATATTGCGGGGGAGAGATCTGGCATCGCACCAGCTAAGGCTGCGTTTGGCTCCGTCAGTGCCCTCCTGACGAAGATTACGGTACGTTTCCCTTTATTCTGCGACGATGATTTTCCGGTTCACACCTCTCTAGGGCTCGATGATCAATGAACGGGATTACGTCGAGCTCGGGTTATACTGCGCTGACATCTGTCAAGCCCTTGACCGGGGAACGAACGGAAAGAGACCGGATGAACTCAGTCAACCCTTGTGTGAGACGGCGGGCCAGACGGGCTCGGGATGATCGGTTTCGGCCGATCAACTGAGACGTGTCGTGGGGGTTCGACGTCCACAAGGGAAAAACTCAGCGAGATAGAAAGGGGACCGAACTCTGTTCGTTCGTTGGTATCGTATCTAGTACATAGGAGTGCTTTATATACTAGATATACGGGTCTCGTGATCTTGTATCATGTAATTCCTTTTGTCTCGACTACGTAGGTATTTTTGATCTTATCATGGAAATGGCCGGCTTACACCTTGGGTGAGGCGATAAACCAGTTGACGACGTGAGTCAAACCAGCGATACACATCCCTACCCGTCCACCGAAGCACTCTTAATTACAGGACTGTCGCAGAGATCAGAAAAAAGGTCACCGAATATAGCAGGCGAAATGCAGCCCCTCCACTCCCCCGTGCGAAGAATAATAAGGAAATGATCCCCGCTTGGAAGTCAGAGCTCAATAGGATCCTTCTTGTCTTCAACGTGCGTTGAGTCTGTTCCGCTTGGTCGTCAATAACCTCTTCCTTTCAGACCGAGCTGGCGGTGAACACCTATGCAACCGTTACTGACATCCGTCGCGATGTGTCGAGGATTCGAGAGGAGATTGGGGATCGAGTTCACTCGGTAAGCACAAGTCGCATTGAATTCATTGACAACAGGAGATGCTTACTAGGCCCAGACCAGGTCAACTATCTCAAATACCATGTGATCCACAATCTTACTTTTACATAGCATCCCTCGTGGAGAATTACCTCCCCCACCACTGAGGGCCTGTCTCGGACGTGACGAGCTGATCGAGGAGATCGTTGCTCGCGCAACAAACCTCACGCCCATCGCTCTCATCGGTGCTGGCGGAATTGGCAAGACGTCTATCGCCTTGGCCGTCCTTCACGACAATCGCATCAAGAAACGGTTTGGCGATAACCGTCGATTCGTCCGTTGCGACCAGTTCCTGGCTTCATGCGTTCATCTCCTCAGTCGACTCTCCACGGTCATCGGTACAGGCATCGAAAACCCTGAGGATTTAACTGTTCTACGTCCATTCCTGTCTTCGAAGGAGATGCTCTTGGTCCTCGACAACGCAGAATCTATCCTCGACCCGCATGGAACCAACGCCCAGGAGATCTATGGTGTGGTGAAGGAGCTGAGTCGCTTCGATAATGTTTGTCTGTGCATCACGTCCCGTATCTCCACCATCCCTCCCGACTGTGAAACCCTCGAAATCCCGACATTATCGGTGGAGGCCGCACACGACACATTCTATCGTATTTACAGGCACGGTGAACAGTCCGATTCAATTGACGACATCCTTCAGCGACTGGACTTCCACCCGCTATCGATCACGTTGCTCGCTACAGTTGCACATCACAACAAGTGGGACACCGACCGACTCAGCAGGGAATGGGACGCACACCGCACACAGGTACTTCGGACAGATTGCGATGGGAGTCTGGCAGCAACGATCGAAGTTTCGCTGGCCTCACCGACATTCCGCGAACTTGGCCCCGATGCCCGCGACCTACTGGGTGTCATCGCCTTCTTCCCCCAAGGCGTCGATGAGAACCTGGACTGGCTACTTCCCACGATCTCTGATAGAAAGAACACCTTCGACAAATTCTGTGTTCTTTCGCTAACCTATCGAAACAACGGGTTCGTGACGATGTTGGCGCCACTCCGAGACTACCTCTGCCCAAAGGGCCCTGGATTCTCTCCACTCCTCCACACGACCAAGGACCATTACTTCCACAAACTTTCAGTTCCTCTGAATCCTGGCGACCCTTGGTTCGAAGAGGCACGGTGGATCGTGTCGGAGGATGTGAACGTCGAGCACCTGCTGGACGTCTTTATATCCGTTGACACAAGCTCGGGCGGTGCCTGGCTGGCTTGTGCTTATTTCATGGAACACCTCTGTTGGCACAAAAGGCGGCTGGTGGTATTAGGGCCAAAGATCGAAGGACTCCTGGATAGTCATCCTTCCAAGCCAGGATGCTTGTTCCAGCTCTCACGATTGTTTGACTTAGTCGGAGATCGTGCAGAGTACAAGCGGCTTCTTATTCACACTTTGAAGCTCTGGAGGGAGCGGGGGAATGACCTTCAGATCGCTCAAACATTGAGGTTCCTATCCGGTGCAAATCGGCTGCTAGCCCTCTACAAGGAAGGGATATCACAGGCAGTGGAAGCGTTGGAAATTTACGAACGGCATAATCACGTACTTGGACAAGCAGAATCTCTGAAAGAGCTCGCTTGGTCATTGCATAACGACAAGCAATTCGACACCGCCGAAACGGCTGGATCCCGAGCAGTCGGTCTCTTCTCAAACATCAACAACAAATTTGGGATCTGTCAATGTCACCGCGTCCTCGGCGATATATGTGGATCCAAGGGCGAGATAGAGAAGGCTATCGGCCACTACGAGACGGCCCTTGGGATTGCGTTATCTTCCAACTGGGACTACCAGCTGTTTTGGATTCATGACTCCCTCGCGGGTCTGTTTTCCAATCAAGGCAGGTTCGGTGACGCACACATTCACGTTGATCGTGCCAAGTCGCACGCGGTCAATGACCCATACCGTACGGGCATTGCGGTGGAGCTGCAGGCTCAAGTTTGGTATAAGGAACGCAGGTTCGAAGATGCAAAGTCTGAGGCTTTGCGCGCTGCCGACGTTTTTGAGAGGCTTGGGGCTGCGGAAGGTCTACGGCGCTGCAGAGCGCTTCTCCGAGATATCGAAGGGAAAATGAAGGAGCCGGTTACATCTGGTGAATAGAATCTCAACGGTGAGTTCCTTGAAATGACGCTGTCTCCTACCCCTATTAACTCTACAGTATCAGCTTTGGGTACCGGACGCCATCTCACAAGTCTATTCAGATGCGTCCTTCCGCAGACAACCGACCTTACATCTGGACAGGTATTTCATTCCCAAACGTGGTATTTCTTATTGTCGCTGCTACCTTGTATCTCCCTCTTTGTTGCCCACGGACATCTTACACTAGTTGGCTTCCTGTAACCGCGCATTGTTCTATGTTGTTTCACCGCCCGTCGTTGATACCACTTGACCTGTACCCTGTGTTGTCCAAACCCCCATATTTTGTGTCGCATTTTTCCTTTCGCATTTTGTGTGTGCCGCAGAGTGTCCACAATTTTCGGACGTTTGATTTGCCAACATTGTTGATAGTATTGTTGATAGTAGTTCCAGGTCCTGAGGGTCCTACGTCTCCGCTGAGCCCGTCCCAGCACCCTGAAACGGTTGCGGCTCTACCAGGAGACATCTCGAATCCTGCCTAGACCTGCTCAAGGATGGTTCCATGAAAGTCGGAGTCTCTCCCAACCGGAGCTGGCCCCGGAGCCGTGGTTTTCGTGTCTCTTCTGGAACGGTTA
>MU118092.1:5278-71795 GCA_014904855.1 Thelephora ganbajun | reverse complement strand
ACACTTGCACTGGGTCAGGATGTTCAAGCACCGTGTCATGGAATCTTTCGGATGGAGTGGCTCAAATCCCAGCATGCCAAACAACCTCAGGGTGAGCCTCAAGGCAGCCATGACAATGTATGTGTCCATCTGTTGATGGACCAACTAGGGAGAACTTGATGTGATCACCAGAGCTGCTCCTATCAAACATGCCAAACCTTCCCAAGCCATATGAACCACTACACTTTGGTCTCTACTGGTTCTTCGTCTTCTAGGAGAAGCTGAGACTAAGCCACTTTCAGATCACTCGGGATATTTCTAGTGCTCACTGTCGAATCGAGGAATAAGGGAGGGGTCCAGAACAGGATGTTGTGGAATAGAGTAGAGATGGAAATGATGAGCAAGTAGAAGAGGAGACCGAGCGCGGTGAATCCTATAACAATGCTAGTGATGACTCCATTGATGAAGTCAAGGTATTGGGAGGTGGAAAAACCGAGGAGAGCAGCTTAAAATACAAGGGATGGACGCTCTATGACAGGGTTGAAGTTCTAGGTGGCCATTCCATTCGTCTTGTGCTGTCAATACCAACTCTGATTGATAATAAATCCACGCATCTCAACTTGGGCGTATGATTGACCCATTGCTTGCCCGACATGGCGATGAACGTGGCGATTTTCCCAAGTGAGACACTGGCGACGGTCGTAGGGGTGTAGCTCATTTGTGCGTAATCCGGTTGGAGCTGGCTCTGAACAGGAACAATGAGAGCGGGTATTACCACAGAGAACAAACTGGCCTATCACCCCAGAAAACTAAATTGACATCACGGTAGAGGCCGATACAGAAGAAACACTCACAGTCGTACCCATCGGATTTGCATTGGAACCCCCACGATGTGCTACGAGGAGCTGGGGAGAAATTCGAAGGGAAGTTTGTGCCTGACGGATGTGGCTGCAGAGGACAGTCTGTTGGCCTCTATCCATAAGGAGGCGATGCTAACACGAATGGTTCATGTCTCACTAACGTTCGCAAGTTGGTGTGTCGAGGCTTCGCCGAGATACCCCGTGGGCCTCATGGTCATCTCTTGTTGGAGCCTGTGGTGGGATTTCGGAGTTGAGTGACACTGTGGCCGTTCCGGGAATACATTTACGGCGACGTTTTGAGTATGTTGTCACCGAAGCAAGAGAGGAGGGGGAACCCACGGTAAACATAAGGAAAAGGATGGGAGATGGGGGCGCGGAGGTGGAGTTTGCGACGGGCCAACGGAGAGGGGAGTGAATGGAGGACACGCTCACTGGTAACGCCAGATAATTGCCAAGGCACCATTACCGTCCGGTTAGATGCAAACGAGACCCGGCCACCAATATTCCTAACCCACTCACTCCCTTTAATGTCGCTTCCTCACCGCCACCCTTTCACAGGAAATGGATGTCGGGGTGGCTTACTCCTCAATTCCTGGCAATCACCCGGAAATTGAGTCATGAACGAAGTGATGAGTGGTATAGAGAATTTTGGCTATCCCTGAGAACGAAACTGCCAGGGGTGGTCATAAATTACCCCGGAAGGGTGTTTCTGAAGGTCCACGTGAGTTGATGTTGGGCGTACTTATGGTGGCCACTTTGGACTTCCCTACTTGCACTGTAAAGTGGTAAGAATGCGATGCGGACGATGAGGATGTTTAAGCTTCCGGTAAAGAGCATCCGGCAAACACCCGAATCCCGCCCATGATCATTCTTAACCGCAACGCAGCGGTGTATAGATGCATTCGTGCAAAGCCTCGGAAAATGACGGTAGTTGCGAGCTAGAGATATAGTACAATCGACCCACATAGTCGAAGAGTGGTAACCCTCAACACGAGAGGTACACACATTACGGAGAGCGAGACACCGCGAAAAAACAAAATATGTTATGACCTCAGTACGAGAAAAGAGACGATGTTACACAAGGACACCATATGAACGAGTCCATGACAAACATGCAACCCCCGCGCTTACAAGCCAGTGGCATTGTTGAAGATCAATAAGTTGGGAGTTTTGGGCGGCAACGTGGCGAGAATGCCTGGGGTGGCCAGTGCTAAAAGAGCCTTCTTGAGCTGAGCTGGAGTCAGAGTGGGAGGGATGGGGGCAACTGTCTCCAAGACGGGAGAGGGGAACATCGGAGCCATCCAGGAGGGAAGAGCAGCACGGGCGAAGGAGAAGACGGTGCCAAGAGCGCGCTGAGGAACAGACTGAACGACAGGAGGGGAAACGAAGGCAGAAACGTCGGGGTCGAAGGACTTGGACGGGTAAAGAGAGAGGAGATAGGCGAGGAGGCCAGCGGTGTGGGGAGAAGCCATGGAGGTACCAGAGATGGTGTTGGTGGCGGTCTCGCTCCCGATCCAGGTGGAGAGGATATTCAGACCTAAAGTGAGATATATAAAGAACTTGCTCTTGTAACGTCGAATGGGAATGCTCACCAGGGGCGAAGACATCGACACACTCGCCGTGATTAGAGAAATAAGCCCTCTCATCACCCAAGGTGGAAGCGCCAACTGTGACAGCCTTACCGGCAGCAGCGGGGGAGTAAGAGCAGGCATCCCTGTTGTCGTTACCAGCAGCTACAGCAAAGTGCATGCCAGATTCGACTGCCTTGTTGACGGCGTCATCCAAAATCTGAGATTTACCACCGCCCAAAGACATATTGGCAACGGAACCCTTGTGCTTTGTCATTCCGGTGGCAGCGTACTCAGCTTTGGCGGCGGCAAGCTTCTTGGCGGCCTGATCGGCAGCCCACAAAACACCAGCGACGACATCAGCCATGGTACCACTTCCGCCGGAACCCAAGACCTTGACGGCAATGAGGTTGACAGACTTGGCGACACCATACTTGCGTGAACCGACAGTACCAGCGCAATGGGTTCCGTGACCATTGCCGTCCTCGTCGACATCATTCGCCGGGATGGTCTTGCCCCAGGAGGCGCGACCCCCGAACTCAACGTGGTGAATATTGATACCGGTATCAATGATATAAACGTCGACACCGTCGCCGCCGGTAGGGTCGTACTCGTAAAGAGTAAAAGTACCGAGACCGAGCCTCTGACGGTGGGAAATACGTGCGAGACCCTATGAGGCGGTGTCATTATCAATCACGCGACAAAACCGAGATTTAGGAACGTACCCATGGAGCAAAGCGTTGAGTGTCGAGGGTATGAACAATGGAATCTTGTTCGACGTAGGCAACTTCCGGCATCTCCCTAATTCGTTGGACAACGGCGTTGGTGAAGCGACCGGCGTAGCCCTTGAGGTGACCGTTGTATACTTGGCTGATACCAACGGGACCGTCAGTAAGGAGAGGGTCTTCTTCATGAGCGGCCTGAAGGAAGTTGAAATGATTGTCCAGGGCCGAGGGGTGGAGGTCGTCCTTCAACACGACCATGTAGGAATTATTGAGGACCTTTTCTGGGTGCTCAGCCTGGATGGTATGGAAGGGGGCGAGCGCGAGAGGAGCCCTCTGCCTTGGAATGTCATGGGGAGTCGATAGCGGCGTGGCTATGACGGAGGTAATAAGGATAGAGAGACACAATGAGGACAACATCGTCTCTGCAGAAGAGGCAGCGGTTCGGAATCAAGCCGTGGTTTGTCCCCGTAATATACCATTTCCGATTGTCCCCATATTTGCACTTGTTTGCCCCCTGCGGCTGCCCCCTCGGTGACCCTCAGAATCACTTCCTTGGCTCGTCACCTCGTGTGTATCGCTTACTGCGGTCTTACGTGCACAAAAGTGGTGTGCCAGTGTTCTCATCCCACCGATCCTGGATTTTCTGAACATTTTTCTTTGAATTTTTTGCCCCAAAAGACTCGTGCATCAGTTTCGGAGTCATCGCGCATCTCTTATCAAGGGCTTCCGGTAACCGCGCCCGCCTACGTTGCTGCGGAAATCGCGGCAGCCACCACCCCAGATACTGCAATTGAACACCCCGTGGGCGTCGAATGTAACCCTCATAAATCCATGGGCTGTCCGCTGATTCTGTAAACCCGCCTCGGGAGATATCGGGCGACAGAAGCAGCGCCGAGGGGACTCTGGCAGTTGGGGTCGCGTGTACCCACACATCGTCGGTACCATTGATACCGAGGCTTTAGCGCGGTATTACCTATTTCCCCATTCATCACGCGACGACCTCTACCAGCAACAAAGTGTTGGGATCCACTGCACCGACACCCAGTTGAGGTATCCATGACCGAGGTGGACGGCCATCTGGCTTAGGATCCAAATTTCAAAGGTCACAGCGGACGCGACCTCTGAGCAGCTGGGTGAATATGCGGGTTAACGGTTACGGTTTCGAAATCGGAGGCCTACTTACTACGTGCCAGGCAAAAAACCTAGAACATACCATCAGGAGCCTCGAACTCGGATGAGCGTTCTCTGGGGGAAAGATATATATAAATACGTGATCCTCTGTTTTGGATTCACGATAACCAAGATCTATCTAAAAGCCGAAATACGCTTCAATCGCCTCAGTCGCATCGAACACGTCATCATCTATGCCATCGGTGAATCATTCGCCTCCTCATCCCCTCCAATTCTTGTCCATGCAACGCTTTTTTTTTTTCGCTCTTCGCCTCCACCATCTTGAGAAATCATCTTCTGCAGTGTCATCGAGTCGAATTTGCCTCACTGCCCTGCACTTGCGCGACGGCTGTCGCGACATTAGCGTAGAACGAATGGTGTCCAATCAAATCCACAATCCCCCCACGTTCGAACATCTTGTAAGGTCCTATTCTGAGGTGGGTGATGAACACGCCAACACCTCGATTCTGAAAATAGAACGGTCACACAGAGGTAATGACAACGCTCAGGGATGACGTGAACAATACCTTGTAAGTTGCCACCAACTCATAGAGGAGTTGCACAGCTCTAGAGTACGCAAATGTCAGAACCGTTCCCTAACGAGACCAAGACACGCACGAAGCATCGATGGTCTCGACATCAGCCAGGTGGAAGATCAAAACCGTGGCCTGCGGTCTCCTGGGCTCATCGCTCGGGTGACTCCTGTCGTGCCCATAGAGCTCCAAACGCCTCAGTCGTTCTGCGCGGTAAGCTCGTTGGTCAGATCAACCTATACTAGTGAAGACCAACTAACAGACCTTTCAACTGTGCCGTATTAGCTGGACGAGTTAAGTGGTGAATTCACATCCATGCGTGAAGACGTGAGTGGATAGATCAGTGAAGTTTCAAATGGTACGAACCGAAGTCCAAGTTCTCTCTAATCCTTATGATCAGCGTCCCAGACGCAGAATCTTCCATTGCTTCAGGATCTTCACTAATCGGCCTCCACCTGTCTGTCCCAGGAATTCTTCCCTAAATCACAAGACACCATCAATCAAATCTCAAAATCGAACGAAGGATGCAAAGTCGATGACTCACAAGGATCATCAGCCTCGCCCTGGAGGACCTATGAATGACGAGGAGCAATGAGATGACAATGCTAACTGCCACCCCAACTTCGACGCTCCAGCCAATCGTCAACACGAAAGTGAGGAACATGAGCCCAAGGTCGATCCATGCTCGCATCCTGCGGACGAACGCATGGTTAAGTATACCCAACAGTGACCGAAAAAAAAAAGACGGACCTCCAATAGTATTCCAAAGCCTCTGGGATCTCAGCCAGGAGGCTGATCAATACTAAGCACACGCTACGTAATCGCGTCAGCAAATGTAACAACAGAACGTCACCAAAACGATGACACCTACATGGAAGCCAAAACCGCTTTTGGTAGGTAATACAACCACGGGAGCAAAAAGAAGGTAGCGAGAAGCACGAAACCTGAACAAACCAAGCTGGCCATCTGGGTCCTCGCTCCGACGTCTCCATTAATCCTCGACCTACGTCGCAAACCTGTTCAGAGACCTTGTATAAGTTCCAGCAGAAAGGGGGACTCGTCCACCTGGTGATAGACCCGGCAGCGGGTAAAGTTCCGGGTACGAAAGATCCCGCTAAATTCGCAACTCCCAAGGCAACCAACTCTCTGTTCGGACTGATGGTATGCTGAAACTTCGCCGCATTCTGTTTCGCAGATACGATGCTATCCAGGAACCCAATCACGGATGCCAATCTAGTTTCCACCCGTCAATATCAAATCGTCAAGTCCGAAGGATGGCACTGACATTGCGGTGGACGTGGTTTGCGTGAAGTATTTCCTGTTCTCTGCCCTTAGGGGGAAAGCGAAGAAGGACGATCCGGTTTTGACGGATACAGGACCGAGAATATCGACCCCGTCCTGGTCCCAGTTGAACTTCTCACAGAGGACTGCAGTTTCGACCAACAGTCAGCTGCCAAGGCACGAATAATCCCACAAAATCCCCAAACGCACAAGTTGAAACGATAACGAGGATCAATACTTCCGGGATCCCCCTGATCCAGCTACTCTTGAATGAGCCTTTAATGTATCTCAATGCCACCAACGCGCCAAGTGTCCCAAAAGCGACCATAGTAGTCGGCCTATGAAGATTAGGTGCGTATTCGATCAAAAAGAAGAGTTTTTCCATTGTGGTCTTGGGTCGTAGAGTCTTCTCTAGAGGGACGAGTCCGAACATGGGTATCAATTGTTCACTAAAATTGTGGCAGCAAGCTTGAGGAGGGGAAGTCACGTTGTAGGAGGGATGGGACTCACATCGAAATGACGATACCGACAGCAGCCACGAACCCGCTCAACAACGCGCGGCTCAAGATAACATCGATGAATCCCAGCCTGAATAACCCGAGCAAGAAAGAGAATAGCCCCGATTGTAAAGCGATCGCAGTGGCAACCTTATAGCCTACGACGGTGAAATCCTCATGTTTTTCATGGTTTTTGTGCCTGACATCTGAGATGGCCTGTCCGACAAGAAGAGATAAGGCAGCCTCCGGAGCAACATTTAGTTGACGGGAGGAGCCAAACATGGCGTAGAAAATGCCGGGAATAGATGCCGAAAACTGTAAGTGCGTATGTGTCATGGGGTGTGATATTAGTGAAAGAGGTGAGTGGAAGGTGACAGGAAGCGAAATGAGATGCGTGACATACCAGACCGGCGGTGGGACTCAACCGAGCGAGAGAAGTGCCGTAACTGACACTCTGAGGGATCAAGATACACGCCACAGTTAACCCAGCCAAGAAGTCACCGCTGAGGCTAGAATCAAAGAGAAAAGGCAGAGAGAGGAGTATGAGAATGTGTTCCGGAAATAGGAATGACTCCGTTCTCTCCACTCCAGGATGAAGGAGAGAGAAGGGAGGAGGGAGGAAAAGCAAGGTAATACATACAAAGACCAGGAGTAACCAGGGATCCAGGCTGTTACGGGAACGTAATAGCTCATTCGCTTCCTCCAGTGACTGGCTAGAGGGCCCTTGACCTCAGGTTTCGAAGGTCCTGATAGATCAACTAGACACATACCCAACGCACTCTTTCAACGACCTGCGGTTGGGCGTAAGAGAGGAGAAAATTGGATAACTCACGAACGTCGTCGTCATTTAACCCAGGAATGGCGACAGAACCAACTCCTGAAGTCGACCCAGTGTTGATTACGGCGTAGGTTGACGATCTCCTCCTTCGCTCGACCCTTTCTGCTTGCTCCACACCGTACTCGATGTATCCATCACGTCCAGAGCGATCCAGTAACTTCGATCTCTCATCAACACGTCGGATGGGAATAGGAGAGTCCGTGCGCCTAGGTGTAGGAACGGCATCGTCCAAGGTCCTGAAGGACGTACCCGAGGGTGATGGAATCTCGGGATATTGTTCTGGGTCTGTCATTTGGAGTCGCCGGTCCTCGAAGTTAGGAGTATGGGTAGGTGTCCGGTCAGTAGGACCGCAGTATTATAGTCTGGCCGGAACCCTTGGAAAAGAGGACTGGGAAACTCCTCGTCGTGGATGGTGCAGTACCCAAGCCCTCCTGCGGTGCGACTTCCACAAGCTTTCGTATGAACTCCACCCGCAGTTGCAAGCCCCAACTCGCGAGGACGGCTGAGAGATGAAAGTATCAGGTCGAAATGCCAGGCGTCCCAAGATCCGCGCCTCCCGGTTGATTTTGCTGGTTCGGTTACATACCCGCCGAACCGGAGAAGACGTGCGGATCACAAGTCCGAAGCAGCACACGTAAAGAGCGACAAACCAGCGTGAAAGCCCATGGAGAGAGAACTCTGCATTGAGCTTAGTATACAGGATATTACAGTATAGCCATATGTTCGGAAAGACTAACTTGGTAGGAAGAAAGATGGGGGGAAGGAGAGAAGACAATCGATCGAAAGGCTCAGGAAACCAAGGAGGAATCATGGTAGCAGAATGAAAGTGAGCGTTTGATGCGTTTACGAAAACTGAGGAAAGGGATAATTCAGACCGAAGACGAACGAGAGTGGTACTCCGCGGAAAGAGGGAAGAGAGAGTGGAGATGTGCAAGGGTACAGAACCAAATACAAACCATCCTATGGTAAACCTAGGAGGAATTGTTGTCGACGTCCATATCAACGGTGTTCCCCTCAGCGCTGACTTCTTCGTCCTCTTCACGCTTGAAAGACCTCCGAGGACGCACTTTCGCAGACTCCGGGGAAAGTCCAGGTTGCCTTTGTGGCAATGGAATTGGGATAGGCTGATTGAGGGGCGAGTATGGGAAGCCGTTGATACCGTTAGGTCCTCGGCTGTTCGCAGCTGAAATAGGACTTGGGCCAGCAGATGTGATGCCTTGTTGGATAGAACGAGCGGAGGGGTTGAAGTGACCACATTTGGGACATACATACTCTACGAAACGATTAATGATCAGCGCACAGAGACGGTTTACACAATGCAGACATACGAGTATCTTGCCAAACGCTTTCCTTCACCAGTCCATTGTGGGCAAAACACTTTTGGCAGATAAGTGCATATCGAGAGGAAGGGGACCCAGTTGTATCATCGTCACCCAAGATCGCGTCCGCCAGTTTATCATACCATTGTTTCCTCGGTGGAGGCTGCGGCGTGGCTGGCATTGTTATGAATTAATTAGGTTCACACGTCCAACAAACTCAAGGTCGGAAACGTACGCGCAAAAGGGGTTTGTAAAGTGGCGGGTGCAGGGGTACTCTGCGACTTGGTTTGACCCTGTTTGTGGTTCGGCTGACGCTGGGGAATCTGGACGGGGGTTTGAGGCACGGGTTGTCTTCGCTGTGGAGCCCCCGGGCTTAAGGTAGACTCGTCATACCGGTCGAGGAGGTTTCTGGTGGTGTAGTAGTTTGTCTTCTTCTTGATCTCCTCGATCTTTTCGCGTTGTTGTTTACGAAGAGTCACTAGAGTCTTTTCTGTGGATGTACAAACGTGAGCTTGTGTGAATGTATTTGATGTCCGAACCGTACCTTCCGCGTCTCCAATCCTAGTGTACCATATTTGCGCAATTCTCCTCGCAAACAATATCCTGCGACCCATCCACCTTAGTCAACAAACATGTGATCCGGACATAAAGTAGCTTACAATATCGGTCCAACGAGTACCGGCACCCCCTTCACGAACTTTCCGAACGCGGTGTTTGGTCTGTACCCGTTGAATATGGGTAGGACCTGGGCATACCACAGACTGACGTAAACGACCCAAAACGTGAGTGTGTAAAGCGTGACTTTGAGAGTCGTCCTGCGTTCTCGAAGTCTGATTTCCGAAAGACGCGTCTGACGCTTCTGGATGTCTAGTTCGAGGGAGGCAAGGATCTGTTCATAGTCGTCCGATTCACCCTAGGAGATAGGAAGTGAATGGAGTGGAACGTGAGCCACCAACGTCATCGGCCGGGCGGGAGGACGTACCTTGCTGAACCAGTTACTGAAGAACCCCATGAATGTTGGTTGAGGCTTAGAACGGGGTCACCGGTTAAGTGGCCGTCGTAGTTGGAGGAAGAGAGAGATACTGACGTGGTCCTATGCGGTGGACTGGTGCGTGTTGGCGAACGGCCGCGTGAATCCGAAACAAGTCAATCTTCGCCATCTACCGTGTTCTCCTCTGTCGGACAACGTGTCTTTGTTCTCTGCCTTAATGCTCGAGTCAAAAGGCTCTTACAAGCGCACGAGGGATCGCGCCTGTCGATCCGCTGCACCGGAGGGGAGAAATATCGTTCGCATAGGTTCGTGTTTGGGCATATTCTAAACTAATTTGCTTAACTTGCTACAGTACCATACCACTTTTTGATACAAATATCATCGTGCGTTGACATAGACTAGAAGACCCATATCGGAAATGGAAACAAAAGAGAACTCGGAAGCATAGGAAAATTCTATCCACCCGAACAATCACTCGGGTCGGGGGTCACGGACCTGCCATCCCATCCTTTCGATAACATGAGTCATGTAGTGCTCTGGATCATTTGGCCTAGGAGGTTCTCCGAACGCCCAAGTCTTGTCTGTCACATCTTTCCACCGTTTCTGAACTCGTGGCACCTCAACCTTCCGCTTCCCATTTGACCCGGCAACCCTCACCACCAAACTCCCTTCGTCACCCACTTCGGAAGTCCTCGAGGATCCTACTTTTGTCGATGCGTCAGATAAAGAGGAAGAATAACCAGGCTCAGAGCCGGGAAGATCCTCCATCAAGTTAGAGGACCATTTCGGAAGTCTGCTTTCAGCCCCGTATCGCTCCCTCATTTCCCGCTCCACGGCCTTTTGGTATTCGTACCGCTGTGCACGCTTCACCTTTTCCACTACGCTTGCCCATGCTGCCCACGCTGCCTGGCTTGGCGAGAACCCGTTCGTCTTCCAGTAGGTCTTAACAAAAATGTCACGATTACAGTTTGACGACAAAGCGACCCCTTCGAAGTCGAAAGTCAAATCCACTTCATAAAAGTACGGGCGAGGAGGCGGCGGCATGGAGGTCGGCCCAAAGGCGTGGTTCGGAATAGAGTTCTGAGGCTGACCCAGAACTGGCGGCCAGGAGACTGGATGACCGACTGGGACGGTATCATTTAACCTGTTTTGAACGATGTTCTGGTGATGCACGAGGATAGGCGGGTTGTAGACAGATTGTTGGCGGAATCTAGGTGGCAAAGAGTCCACAGATAAGTTGAACCTCGTTCCAGGAGTCGTCTGGTAGATTTGACCGGGTATCTGAAGACTTCCAGAGGAAACCGATCCATGACGACTCGTGACCCCCGGATAGACCTGTGCCTGTTCGTTCCAATTCGTTGACTGGTGCACGAAGGTATCCCGATGTGCGTCGTTCGCGGGAGTCGCGAAAGGGGTAGAATGTCCATACTTTCCGGTCTGGTGTATACCTCTCGGATGGCTAACTGAGGAATACATCGGACCCCCTGGAATAGGCGTCTTGTTCACCAAATCCTCTTCGGTCTGTTTTGCCGGGGTTTTCTCGTATGTCTTGGCGAGTCGCTCGACTTTCTGCCCGGAGTCAAGGTTAACGTGTCCAAAGTCAATCGTGGCGCTCTGTCGAAACTAGGGTAAGTTCCCCTTCTAACACAAGAACATGCAAACAAACACCTACGTCGACACCCGAAGGTTGGATGGATGGAGACTCATATGGGAAACCTACAGGCCAGTCCACGATTTCACGTATCTCCTCTTCCCTCAAACCCGCGCTTCTCAGCACCTGTATCTCGTGCTCGAAATGCGCCTCTTCCTTAAGAAATTCTTTCTCTATCGTCTCCATCTCTTCCATTGCCTTACGGACAGTCTGAAGGTCCTCGTGTATTATCTTCTTCATTTCACTAAACCCGAACACGGCGGATGCAGGAGCGGGATTAGTGTGCGGCGTGTGAGGACGGGAGGTCCCTTTCCTCTCATGGTCAAAGTTTGGACCGTGCGCTGGGCGAACGGCGAACGTGCTGCTAGCCATGGGGTTTGATCCGTTAATGGACACCACGGTCTCGGATGGGGCACGCATGTGAGGCGGTTTATATACCCCTTGCGCCTGGAACTCGGAATGTGGCTTAGTAGTTTCCTCGTCTTGCGGCAACCCCTCAAGAGGCTGAAATCGGTTGGCAAAGAGGGGAGTAGGGATGGATGGGACGCCGGATGCGGTGGCGTTGGTGGACACCGCCATAGTCTGGGTAGTTGTTGGGTGTGGATATGGACAGTAACGGGTGAGTGTCAGTTTAATCGATATGTGGTTCGAGAGACGTGCGGAGGGGTAGAGCGACGAGGTAGATACCACAAGTCGCGGTGGGTTTATATGCCATTCTGAACCTTGCAATGGCCCAGCGGACGTGGTCTCGCATCAACGTGCGCAGGAGCCATGGGGGGTAATTTGGAAGACCCAAACACACGGATGGCTTTGAATCTGTATTTCAACGGGCCACCCATCAACGTGGCAGGACTTTGAAGGGCGAACCGAGCCAGAACAACCATCGCCGCATATTCCTTTTTCGGCAAGGCCATGGTAGCCGGAAGGTTCTGCCCGGATTTTGGTGTTCATCCGCGAAACACGCGTTTCGTCACGGCGCAATGCTCGTGATCACGGACCACACGAGGAATGACGCTAGTGGCACGAATCAAACTTTGTGGGTACAAGCAACTAGGTGCAAGGTTGCGCACCTTCCTGAAAGGGCAGAGTAGAGGAACGGGGCTGATGAACGAAACGAGCGCTGCGTTTTGAAATTGTGCAGTGTAGTACCCGCTTGTGAAGTAGAAAACAACGAAAAATGCGAGTTCTCCTTTGTCACTGACCATGGTCCACTTACATTGTTTTTCATAACCAACTTCAAATTCAATACCGCCCGAAAATTTGTTCTCCACGGTCGTCGATAATTGAGCTGAGGACGCACCACGGTCTGAGGCGATTATTCGTCTGGGCGGTCGTGTGGCTTCTGATTTGAGCGCAAGCGATCCGGCCTGAATCAGCGACCGGCGCTTGCCGCGATTTAACCTCTCTTATGGGGAACATCATGGGGGAAAATCACCCCCCGTCACTTCTAAAGCCGAATCGTCGATCTCCGTGTCCCCACCCAAATTTGACGATTTGACAATTAAGCATCCTTCGTGATGCGCTTCGTTGTTCATCCATTACAGGGAGGACAATGGGCGGCCGCGTTTTCTCCCGTGGTTCAGGGCGAACAAGCGCCAATGGCAGGCTGACCCGGATCTTAACGTTGACGGCGGAGATGGGGTATATGTTACACATCAATTTATTGGGCAGAGTACAAGGCCCGTTGCGGTCTGTGGGTGATTGCAGAAGGGTACAGTATTTCGCGCGCCATAGGGAAACGCAAAGGTACAACATATAATTGAAATAAACAACGTTCTTCGAGTTGCCACCCGACCCCCTAGCGGGGAGTGGGAAGGGATTAACTTGACCTATAAATGAGGAGGAGATATCGATGGAACGATCACTCCGAGTATTCCACGCCTTGCGAGCTTTGCAAATTCTCAATGAACTTGCTCACTCGCTCGTATACGGCGAACACAATGGCTTGTCCGGGGGCGACGCGGAGGACGCGAGGGGTGATTCCCTTATAGAATGCTCGGTAGCCCTCTTGACGCCACATATCAAGAGAAATTGCAGATATCCTTTGGAATGCGTTCTGGTCAGGTGTAGCTGGCGACTTCTGCAAACCTATGGTACATGGGAAACATAAGCTCAGTGGCAGGGGGTGGAGATAGGTTCCTTACGAGTCTTGATTGTATCGATAGGGGCGTTGGAGAAAGGGCCCATTGCGCCAGATATGAGACCGATCAACATGTGTTGGTAAGATGGAAGCTGTTCAACATCAGGCTGGAGCTTTGCTGCAAACTTTTTAAGCTCCTGGTACGCAGTGAAGTTGACGCCTATAGGCCTGTTAGCGCAAGATGTTCAGGACAACGCCTAGAGCCCACGGTACCTTGGTTCGTAGCTTGCCTGAGCGCCGTCAGGGAAACCCCACGGTATAAAGCCTTGAAACCCTCTTCGTGAACGATCTTGTACACAGCGTGTCCAGCGTTTCGGTACTGAGGGACTTCCTGGGGATCCGCGAGGGAATGCATCTGGGCCTGCAGTCGGATCTTCACGACCTCCATCGGACATACGACGGCGACAGCTTCCGTAATGCCAGCACCCAATCCAGCTGTTGACGTCAAGGAAAAGAAAGTTTATCAAGAGAATGTCAAAAGGCACGGTTGAAGATGAAACGCACAGATGAAGATGTTGCCGACGGACGTCTTCCCGGTTTCCTTATCGGCCAAAAAGCCCTTGTACGCCTCGAAACTGGCGAATCGAATAGACATTTTGGGCACTATACCCGAAAGAACGGCCCCGAGACCCTTGTAAAGTGCCAAGGGTGTCTCTCGTTGGACGATCTGGGCTCCTGTAGCGATGAAACCTCGTGGCTTCGTCTGTCATGATTAGGTGTAAGGACAAAGGGACGGATTAAATTGAGTCAAGCGAGCATGATGAGACGGTGTGGTACAAGACGTACCCCTGCCAGTCTACCTGAACGCGAGAGCTGCATTCGCACTTTGATCGTGTCGAGAGGTTGACAGCATAGCTAGAAGCAGAAAATGCGTCGAGTCAGATAACTGATATGTACGTTTTCGGGGGGACTGGAGTGTCGCAAAGTGTACGCACAGCTTCCATAGCACCTGCGACGCCGCCTGCCGTCAGGTGAGTCGCGAACCCAACTGGTTTCTTCTCGGACGACATGGTCGTGCTCTGGTCATGCAAAGGTCCGCGGGGTAGGTCGAGGGGGTGGACTCGGGTTCAGGGGCCCAATTCCTGCTGTCCATGACCTTTAAAGTAAATCGAGGGGGGGACGGAGTTGGAGATCGAGCGGAACGTTGCATGTGAAATCCAATCGTACACACGCTTATCCCTTTTTATTTTACTTTATTTTTCTGCGGAGACGTCTCGGTTCTCGGCTAAGTTGGCAGTCCGTTGCTACGGTTGCGTAGACTAGGAACTGTCGCGGAACTCTTTCACGAGTCCTCCGTGCGCTAACTGTACTTTCTCTGTTCACCTTGTAATGCACAGATACCAGGCGGCCGTTTTCCGGGGTTATGACTGGGGGATGTCTGATAACGATAAGAGATAAGGGCCAGACACTCAGCTCATTGTGGTGAGAGAGGACTGAGTGGCGAGGGGCGAGTTTGGCAACAAGTTCTCCTTTATGATCTTTCTTACGATTATCTGAGTGCACAAATAAGGCAAGCGTGACAGATAAAACTTTGGATGATTTGCTCAGCCAATGAGAATGCCAGGATCGGACAGGAGTGTGACAATGTCGAGGCTAGACTTCCTATATAAGTACACTGAAGACCACCTGAGCCCCCTCAACCCTACCCCCAGTCCCCAGCTATGGGGAAAGACCAGCAGCCAGTTGCTGGTTCCTCAAAGACAGACAAAAACCAAAAGTTCAGGTTCTCCCGGGCAGCAAAAACCTTTCTCAAAGGTGAGCATTTGAGCCACCATGCCCTCGAGCCGGAATCGGTGGTGACCGAGGTTTACGTCACAGACTATTTCCATAACACGAGCAAAGCTCCCAAGAAGAAAGAAAGAGAACGGATACTTGCCCATCTCAAAGAACTCGGAGACACGGAGGTCACTGACCTTCGAATTTCCAACTGGTTTATCTACACTCGACGAGAGGAGAAAAAGCATTCTTCTCTCCAGCTTCCGATCTCCGTACCTGAGTCAAACGAGAAAAAGTGGGTGGATGCTCGCCACAAGAGTCGTAAGTCGTTGATCCCGTAGTCAATCATTTCATTCATATCCTTGATTCGCACGCTGACTGGCGATCTTTGGCGCCTTAGTTTGGCCGTCGCTCACAAGAGAGACCTTGGAAGACCTCGAGGGTCTCTACGTCGAACACGTTGCCCAAGAAAGCGCGCAGAACAACGCGGCCGACCCTCCGTACGACCTTTGGGCGGAAGGCCTCGATGCCAGACCCACGCATGTGCGCCTGTGGTGCAAGTTCAGAGTACGCCAATCCGCTCTTAAGTTGCGGCCGGACGCTGCAGCGTTGGCCACAACCTCGTCCCAGATGGCGGAGCATTCACAACTCCCGACCCCTGGAAGTTCCACCTCTCCCGAACCTACTACCACTTCCGTCGCATGGTTGCCTTCCTCTCCCGACGTAATCAAAGGTGAGCCGCCCGTGTCCCCCGTGATGGAACCCCCCCGGTTTCAGCCACCATTCGAGGGCCCAAAGGAGAAGAGCTCAATGAAATTACACGAGGCCATCGAGAGTGCGTTCTCTGGTCCTCCCTATCCTCCTGCCCCTTCCATTCAATCACCGAAAGCCTCACCCACCATTCCAGCGAAACACCAATGGGAACCATCGCCAAGAAACCCTCATCGAACCCACAACATCGTCTCATCACTTACACCACCGTTGATCTCAGCAAGAAATCCCGCCACCTCGACGTCTGCATCCTTGCCTCCCGCTCCGAAGCCCAAACCATCACCATCTCCCCCACATCGCGAGCCATCTGCCCCACCCTCGCCAGAAGAGCCGATCCCAGGACCATCCACGCAACCTGATCGTGATCTTGCTCACAAACGCGCCACTATCGCTACCGGCGTTGTTGCGAAGCTGGATGAACTAAACGTGACGTTCAGTTCCGCCAACGGATTGTCTCAGTTTGCCGGGAACATACAAAATATCTCTCAACGGAACCAGCAGTTCTTGAACGATGTCGCCGCGGGTCGGTTCGCATGTCTGCGTTTGACCAGCGCACACCTCCCTAATCGTCAGGTGACAAATCCCATGCCTGAGTTCAACCCATTGCGGATCCTCGCTGACCGGCGGGACAACAAGGGAAAGGGGAGGGGAAGGGAAGAGGAGGACAAGATGGAGGTGGACTGAGAGAGGTGGTAGGAAAACTCCAAAAACGCACAGCACGGCATAAAGCCTTGATTTAAATCCGCCACCACCCTCCCCTGTCCCGCCACAATTCCTCGCGTCGCCATTGTTTGTATTGTCTGGCCGTAAAAGGAGTAGCGGGGGGGAGCGTCGACCGAGACTAAATTTAGTCAATAACCGGTCGGCGACTCCCCCATGTTACATTCCTGACTGCACAGCCGGCCGTTGTAACGTCTCTCTCTCTCCAGTTTCTCGACCGCTTTTCTTAATTATCGTAGCGTCTTTCTCTACTGCTTTGTGTGGGTCTTTTCTTTTTATCACTCCGTTCCCCTGGTATCTGACCACCCTTGCCCCGCTGAACAGTGATGCAAATGTTGTTCATAGACAGTATGATCCCCCCTTAGGTCTCATGTTCCTCCGAGTTTTAATCGAGGTTTATGCTACACCTTCCCCTCCTTTCTCCAGTGTTCTGCGTTCTTAGTACGGTTATCCTGTAGCCCCACCTTTCTCCATATACTCGTCGCTGATTCCGCTTCCGCACATTCTATCGATACTGTCACATTATACTCTTTCTACGCTCGTTCCTCTCTTAACTTCTATCGTATTCCTCATATATCAATCCTTTACCCCTCCCATCTCTTGCAGAACACCTTCAACGCATCAGACGTAAACCACCCCACCCCGCCAGTAAATATATGCACGATGCACGATGCCCTTTTATCTCGGTTCTGCGCGCGCACTACGTGCTGGTTCTGCGTATTTTTATCGTTTACAATTGCATTCAAGAACAGTTACACGAACGACCGAAGCTTCATACATGATGGCAGCCAAAAAAAAAAAAGAGAACGCACGACAAGTAGGAAACGAGTCCTCTAGGGGTGACAAGGGACGGTGGTATATATGCAAGTGGGGACGATGAGGAATTTGGGTGTTGAAGTCCGGTAGATAGAAAGAGGCAGAGGGAGAAAGGGAGGGAGAGTAGAGGGAGACGGTCATGAGGACAGGTATATGATACAGAATACATTAAGATATGTTGGAAAACACAGCACATCGGTGTACATTTTGAGGTTGGCTTGACGACACAAGGCGAGGTTACTGTGGAAATGGAATGAATCGAGGCAGACGACGGGGTGGACACAATGAGAGGATCGAACGAAGGGGGTGGAGATCCACACGTGTGAGGCCTCACGCCGTGTGATCCCATTCTTCGAAGAGGTGGCCGAAGAGGTCTAGCCCGGGCCTTCCGTACTTGGATGAAGCTTCGTCCTCTGGGTATCGTTCGAAACTGTACAAAAAGGCAAGTTGGCATTGATGAAAGGGAAGGAATCAACCAAGAAGGAAATAACGTACGCGCTGGCATCGCCATCGGATATCGTCTTGGGGATATAGGGCGGCGAGATGTTCTTTGTCAGAAGATTCTGCCACACGACCTCCTTGAACCAGGGGTGCGCGAAGACATCCCCAGCGCCGTTCCTCATGTTACCGTACCTCTTCGAAGGATCGGTTTCCATCAGCTTAAGAATCAAGTCGCTGGCTCTTGGGTTGAAGAACGGCGGCCACTGAATGATACTAGGACCTTTAGAGATCTTGTTGTACAAGGCCATGGGACTGATCTCTGGTTCGTGGAAAGGTGGCTGTCCGTAGAGCATCTCGAAGATCAACACGCCCAGCGCGTACCAGTCGACACTCTTGTTGTAACGTGATTGGTTGACAACCTACCGGGGAGCCCACAAGATCAAGGGCATGGATACGAATGCGGATGAACGGTGAATGGCCAGAAGGTTGATCGGATTATAGACGCAGATCGGTGTTGGGGGTTAGCACAAAGGCGTGAGTCTCGGTGGCACGGGTGATCGGGAGCAAACACTAACCTCCGGCGCGAGATAGTCAGGTGTGCCACACAACGTCCAAGTAGTCCCCTCGCAATGCTTCGCGAAACCAAAGTCGGCGATCTTGATGTGACCATCATCGGAGAGGAGGATGTTTTCTGGCTTGAGGTCGCGGTAGATGATGTCGTGTGTGTGGAGGTAGTTGAGGGCCATAGCCACCTCTGCAGCATAGAACTTCGCCACTGGGTCCGGGAACCTCTGAAGAAAAATGTAATGTAATGTTGGGTAAGCGTGTCGCGACTGCGCAAACGCACGACTTACCCCGCTCTGAGCCTTACGCAACAACGTGAACAGTTCGCCTCCATGTACAAAGTCCATGATCATATACAGATTGGTCGCATCTTGGAACGTCCCCCAGAGGTTGATGATAAAAGGGTGCGAGATGGATAGCAGAATCCCCTGTTCGCTATTCGTGTGGTCGACCTGCTTGAGGCGGACGACCTTCTCTTTGTTCAGTACTTTGATCGCATAGAACCGCAGGTTCCTTCTGCTTTGAGCTATGCGCCGGAATGTCAGTCATCGGACGGTCCGAACGCGATAGGAAACAGCAACTATACCGAGATGAACGCGACCAAAGCTACCCGTACCGAGGGTTCGATAGATAACGAAGTCTTGAATGGAATATGCAGCTTTGGGCCGCCTCTGGAGGGTTGACCTAGTGGATTCCATGCTGTCTTCACGCTTGCTCCATTCACTCAGTGAAGTTCTTTGCGTGGAGATTGAGGCGCGATGCTCGGTGTAGTATGGTAATGCCGCTGGTAGCTGGGGTTGGTCAAGCTGGTTTGATCCCTTCGGAGCGGCGTGGAAATGAGTGAATCGGTGTGTCATCTTCTTGAACATCGTGGTCGGGGTATACAGCCGCTCGATTTCGTACGCGTCGTTAGAGTGGAAAAGCAGGGCGACTCGGGGAGAGAAGGGTGGCGGTTGTGGGTCAAGAAGAGGTGAGCATCACCCGGCCGAGAGGAGGCAGTATTGTGACCGTGTGCGAGTTTTTTTGATTATGCCATTGTTCTCGGCTGGTTCGGCCATCTCCGAGGGGAATAAAGCAGAAGCATAAACATTTTCATATCCTCCACTCGCTGAAGAAATCCCTGTCCGACTCAACAAACCGTAGCATATAATCCTGCGCAGTCTCTCCTTCTCTCTCTTCCTCCTCCTGTCCCCCCTCTGGCTCAGGTTCTTCACGTGGCTCATACCCAAAGTCTAGATTGTCCAGCCCTTCTATCTCCCGCGCCTCTCTTGTGGCCACCTGAGCAGCATGAGCGTCATCCGCATCCTCCACTCCCTCAAGCGCGCGCGCGATATCCTGTTCGCTGTGGAACAGCGAGCGCCAGTCGAATTCTCCCTTCTGAATCACGATCTCGTTAAGTGACCTCTTCTGATTCGCCTTCCTCAGTAATGCCTCCTCAACGGTGTGCTTATCATAAAAATAAAACAAAATTGAATTGCATCAGCGTCGGACTCAGAAGGATAAACCAGACGCAAAAGTGGCCCCTCACCTCGGATATGAACCGGTAGATATGAACATCACGAATTTGGCCAATGCGATGGGCCCTGCGAGTTCCGACACGGGTCAGCGTGGCCACCTTCGAATGAGATAACGTTTTTGACTACGGGAGAATCTTACCGGTCCTCGCATTGCTTATCCATCTGCGGATTAAAATCGCTGTCGTAAAAGATGACAGTATCCGCCCCCGTCAAACTGCGTTCGGCGGTAAGTGACATACCGTTGACACTGGACTAATCATATTAAACACGTACTTGATACCAACCCCTCCTGACCTCGAGGATGAGATGAAACAAAACACCCTCGAGTCCGAATTAAACCTTTCGGTGATGTATTGCCTATCTTCGACCTTCGTAGCCCCATCCAGTCGTAGGTAGATGTATCCGTGAAAGTTCAGGAACAACTCCAGGATATCGAGGATCTTCGTCATCTGAGTGAAGATTAAGACCCTGTGACCGCCGGCTTTACGCTCGCGAAGGAGGTGAGCCAGGCGCTGAAGCTTTCCGCAATCGTATTGGAGTAGCGAAGGGTCGGGAAACGCGATCCGGAGCTTCACACTGGCGTGGTGTAAAGGTGCATCGAAGTCGATTCCAGGGATGACAGTCCTCAGCTGACCCTCATATCCATGTAACGCGTGTGTTGGCATGTCCATGGCAACAGACACAGGGGTCACAAACGCGAATTTCTCAACGATTGGTGCCACCAATCTGGCGCGTTCGGTGTAAGACATTATGGCGGCGTGAAGAGCCACGCTCGTGTGCCAAAAAGACGTCCCTAGATTAACCTCGGAAAGGGGGGATATGGGTTTATGTATCTTGGTCACCGTAGAAAGGAGCTCTCGACTGTACACCGGGACTTGTGAGCACTTCAAACCATTCACGTAACCCATCTGATTCCAGCGCATCCAAGTGGCGTAGCGGAGTTGATACTGTCTCCACCGTTTGTATCCCCCAAACGTTCGAACATCTCGTGGAGGCAATTCTCCCGGGGCCTCGCAGCGACTCGAGAAGTCAAGGACCTCGGCCAATGACCTCCTCTGGCGCGCAGCGAGTTCAGAAGTGTCCTGTCGATGTGTAAACACCAACCCCAATAGGTCGAGGTTTACCCCTCCGTCATCATCGAACGTGGACAGGAGCCTCCGCCGAACTAAAAGCTCCTTAATCTCGTAGTCCGCGACCACTGACCGACCCATCGCAAAAGACGTGATGATTGGGCGAACCTCGAACAAATCAGGGTGGTTACAGACTTTTCGAAGCTGCATCAGGATGTTGGCTATCCGATGGTAGTTTCCAGACCTGAGGTCCTTGCGAGTGTCAGCTCGAGCCATGAACTCGTCGTAAAGGAATCTCTGGCGTTTGGATAAGGGGCAGAACTCGAGGTGCTCGTACTTGTTCGGGAGATCCTTCTCGACATTGCGCTTCAGGCGTCGAAGCAGGAACGGGCGGAGGAGTTGGTGGAGCTTCGCTACCCTTTCTTGGTTCTCCTCGTTCTCGTGTTCACCAAGTTCGACGGCCTTCTCCAAAGGGGCTAGTCATAGGAGTCAGCACCTCAATGCACCGGAACCCCCTTCACTTACCCGAAAGCAATCCCTCAAACTCCTTGAATCCCGCGAAGTCCATCCCAGACATAATGAACTGCAACAAGGCGAACAGCTCCGTCAGGTTATTCTGCAACGGTGTCCCCGTCAAGAGCAACCTCCTAAAGCTCTTGATCACCGCCAACGTCATCCATCGCTGACTCTTGAAGTTCTTGATCATATGAGCCTCGTCCAAGATCATGTAGTACCACGGCTTCCTCCTCAGAATTGCCGCGTCCTTGAGAGCGAGGACATACGAAGTAATACAGACGTTGAAGCGGTACTTGTCGTTCCACCCTATCCGAAGCTCCTTTCGACGTTTAGGGTTGCCGTAGTAACTGAGGACCCTGAAGCCCGGGAGGAACTTCTTGAACTCCATTTCCCAATTCAGAATGACGCTCGTTGGGACGATGATTAAATGTGGACCCCATATCCCTCGGTCAGAAGCGAGGTGAGCCAGTAAAGCGATTGTCTGGATAGTCTTCCCGAGGCCTGGAGGTCATGCGCACACGTCAGAGCGAACCGACCTCATGAGGGATACAATAACCTACCCATTTCATCTGAGAGAATACAATTAAACAATTGCGTGTGGTGGTTGGCAAGCCACTCCAACCCCGCCCGTTGATACGGTCGCAAAGACCCACGCAGGAGAGGGGAAGGTCTGATGATCTGGTCAGGATCCCATCCGTCCACTTTTGTAACCGCGTAGGGCCGGAGGTAATGCTCGATCCCATCGTCCTGTATTACGACCTCTCCATCCACCTCGTCCTCCATCGGAGGTGTGGATGGGCGAGCAGATACAAAATCTGGTTCGTGGTAATCTAGCTCCGATGATTCTGGTGGGAGTTCTACGGGAGAAGATATCGACGCCAGGAGCTCTTTGACAAGATCCGGAGGTCGGAGGTCCATTGGAATCCCATCGCCCACCGAATCACTGAGCTGGAGCAAGTTCTCGACATCCATGACATCGGGAGAGGTTGGAGTGACAGGCAAATGGTTGGCGTCATCAGGTGAAGTATGCCGAGAATGGTCAGCCGGTCGTTCCTGGTCAACGTCCGTCTCTGAAGGAGAAGAAGGTCCCGAACCATTAAGAAGAGCCATCGTCCCTTCCTCATGCCCTTCCCCGTCGTCATCTGAACTAGCTCCCACTCCAACGTCTTGTTCTCCCTCTTCCACTTCTTCACCTGAATCATCATCGGAATCTCCTTGTGTATGACGTGACTGCGACCGAGTACTTGCCTCTGTAACGGCCTTCCCGGCCGCCCTCGAAAGACTGACATGTTGAGATTGGAGGATATGTCTTGACTGGTCCAAAATTGCGTCCAGGTGTTCCTGTCCACGCCTTCTCTCCTCTTCCTCTTCCTCCGCCCTCCATTTCTCGCGGACATACTTGAAAGAGTTCACATACATGAGCCAGAGCTATTCAGATAAGATCTGTACAATACTTGCCAGAACTACTCTCTTCCACTGATCAATGACCAACTCCGCCATTTCCTTCGCCAACTTCTTACGCCAAGCGGTCTCAGGATCGTCTCTTTGCTTCTTCGACCCTTTTGTTTTCGCTGTTCCGCGCACGAATCGACCTTGGGCGGCATGTCCGTAGAGGCGCAGCTCCGTCCTGGCTTTTATCGCCTCGCAAATCCGCTTTGTGACAGCGAGGTGCAGGGGATCTGGTCGGTATACCATTTCGATAGCCTTCAGGATTGCATCCCAGGTGTCGACTGACCGTCTAGGCTCCTCTGGTGGTCCACGTCTCCTCTCTCCGTTACGGTCCAGGGGGAGGTACCAACCGTTCCGACGGAATTCTGCTCGTTTTTCAGCTAAGGCAGCAATTGATTTGGCGTGCGCCTCCAGCTTAGAAAGCGAGGTATTCGTTTTATTACTAAGACTAGCGGGCGAAGGTGGGAAGGGCTCTGATGATTTTTGGAGAAGCTGGTCAAGTCCACTCTCAGATTGCATAACCCGAAGGATAACCTTCCGAGATCTAGGTGGAAAGTCGGGAGTAGCAGGTAAGGCGGTTGTGGAGGGACCAGATTTCCGACGAGACGACCGAACAATCCGGTCACAACTCTGGGCAGATATGCTTGGAGAGGGGCCGAGGATAGGTTGAGCAGGAGAAGTCGTTTCAGTGAGACCGTTGGGGACAGATATCGTCTTCCGTCTTTTTCGTGAGGGAGGAGCAGAAACAACACCAGTAGCAGGCATATCATATAGCTCCAATTCGGCGGCGGTAGCCTTCTGTTTTCCTCTCTTCTTGCTGGATATCGTCGAGATGGGTGGTGGTTCGGAGAAAGTGGAAATCGTACGCTGGGGTTGTGACGTGCTTGAACCCCTGATAAATTCGGAGAATTGGTTGTGTGCTCGTCGGGTCCTTCGTGTAAGACCTTCGTCGGCAGAGGATAGGATCATAAGGTCGTGTTCCGCTTTGTACTATCACGAGCGCAGGTAAGGTTACCGTAGCTTCAGAAATGTCTGCCTGGTAGTCAGCAAACGTACCTTGAGGAAGTTTTCGGATTTGTTGTTTCGCGCAACCTTCAATTACGGCACTGAGTCAAGTCATAATATGTAGGAGGAAGGGAACGCGCACCTCGGGGTCATAGTCCAATAACAAGGTGCGCTCCTTGAGGTAAAACATCTCATGTAGCTATACGGTGCGTTCCCATTTCATTAATCTCAAG
This sequence comes from Thelephora ganbajun, assembly GCA_014904855.1. Lineage (NCBI taxonomy): Eukaryota > Fungi > Basidiomycota > Agaricomycetes > Thelephorales > Thelephoraceae > Thelephora > Thelephora ganbajun. Next base: position 47,425 of record MU118092.1, on the reverse strand, counting down.
AAACCCGTGCCAGGGTGAGCAACTCACCATATTTTCGTGTCTGTAAGCAATCGCATGACCTTCCGCTCTTTTTTCCTGAATTAAAGCATCCTTGCGAGCGTCGAACATCTCCTGAGGACTCAAAGCTGGTTCCTTGCCTTTGCCTTTCCGTCCCTTCTTCGGCTTCGATGGAGTTCGCGCCTGGAGAGCGGGGGTAATGTCCCGGTGCAAGCCAGATTGCTTCGTCGGACTCATGACTTAGCAAACCACGGACGGGATACGAGAACTCCTACGCGATGGCGTGTCGCAAAGAACGGGATCTTGAGCACGGGATCTGTGTCCTCGTGTGTGGGGGCGCAAGGGGGCCTTCGTAAGCGACTAGTGAGGAATGATCTCTCCGAATTTCTGACAGTTTTGAGAGATTCTTGGACGAAAAAAAATGGAATCCCAAGGAGAGTTTGAGGTGCGGATGCACGAAAGCGAGGGATGCTGGTGAAGGTCGGAGGCACGTTGAGATCACCCATTTCGAGCGGGGGTGCTGTTAGGACTCTTACCTGTCCCGTGCCTCGGAATGATCGCGGCGATGGGATTGTCCGAACCAGACGGAACTGAACACGAAGGCACGACGAAGGGTCGAGTTCGAGACCGAGAGGGAACAGGATTTTATTACACAAAAGATAATCCAGAAAGTACTGACGGAAGGTATCCACGGGTAGCTCTGAACATGAACTACTATTTTACACTGCAAACTCTTGGATACAGACGCCAATGCGAAGATTACGGAAGGATAATTCAAGAACGTGAGGAAAGGGGGACCGAGAACAGAAGCGAATGAAGGGGTGCGGGGACGAGGAACAAGAAAACCGAGCCACGAGAAGCATAGAACTAGCTATAGGAGACGAACGCGGGAAGGAGTGAGACCTATGGGGCGTAGGCGGGGCGTTTATGATTCAAATGCCATCAAGGTTGGACACCGAGGCATTCGAGCTGCAATCAAGGAAGAGGTCGTCATCATCGCTCAACGGGACATCGGAGCGCAAGACGAGACTAAAACTTCCCCTCCCGGCCCTCGATCTCGGAGTAGGAGGCCCACTCAGCGCAGTCTCACAGTCGAAGTCCGATTCCAAGTCGGTGTGTGCAGGAGGTGCGGTGTCCTTTGGCGGTTTGTAACCCGCATCCCCAATCTTCAACCTGGCCATGCGTTCCATCAGCGTCTCATCCTCCGCATCTTCCAGCGCCTTCTGAAGGGGGGATAAACCAGGGCCGGTCGCGGTGGTGGCAGAGAGAGGAGCCGAGCCATTCCTCGGAGGCTCTGGAACCGTTAAGCCAAGAACTGGAACGAGCCTCTCCTTGGGAGATTTCGCAGGAGAAGCTGGGAGTTCCTTCGTGACTCGTTTCGGGGTGGCGGCGTCCCCTCCGTCCGGCTCAACCCCCTGCTTACTTGACTCGACCCCCTCTTTTGGCTTGGCCATCTTTTCATCAACAGTTAATTCAACCTTCTTTTCATTGGTGGTGGGATTCGCTTTCTCCTTTGCTGCGTCTTGCTTCTTTTCCGTCGTCGTGGTTGTAGTATCCAAACTCAGAGCAACGTCAACGACCACAGGAGGAACCTCTGGGCCATTGCCTTTGTCCGAAGTAGCAGCCGGAGGTGTGACTCTGACGTTGTCGACAACGGGTTTCGTAGTGTCGTCCGTGGTAACAGTAGCAGTGACATTGTCGAACAAATCAACAGTTCCTCCGGGTTTCTTTGTACCCTGCCCAACATCACCTTTCTTCTCGTCTCCAGGACTGTCCGCTTTCGTGCTTCCCTTCGAAATATCCACATCCACGACCTTCGCGGGGTTTCCCTCGTTCTTCTCTTCGTCGCCCGCGACCTTTTTCTTCCCTTTACCATTTACACCTGCCTTCCTCTCCACCTCCTTGGCCCCAGACTCCGGTTCTCTGGGTTCAGAACCAGGAGAAGCCAGATTTGTTGGTGTTAGGACTCTGAGGCTTTCCGGAAGCGTTTCCTTGCCCTTGTCCTTGTCCTTGCCCTTGCCCTTGTTGCTGCTGTTGAGATCCACCCCCTGAACCGCCTTTCTTCCTATTTCTCCGCCCCGGGACAAAAGAGCCTTGGTTTTCTTCGCCGAGACCTGGATAAGGTGAAAAAAATGAGTTTGGTTAATCAGCATTGGTGTTGAACAGAATAGTGAATCGTCACCGATTGACCTATTGAGGGCGTGCCTGGGTTGGAGGCATCCTGGTTCAGGAGAGGAGTTCCGATGGGGGTTCCATTGGGGTCCTGTCCAGAAGCGGGAGGACCGGCAGCATCCCTCGTATCGGTCGTGTCCCTGGCGCCTTTTGCTTCCTTGTTGTCAGCGGGCTTATCTCCATCCTTATCTCTGGGAGTAGCGGCGTCCTTAGTGGAGGTGAGACTACCAGCACCCTTGCCAGCATCGGAAAGTCGGGAGAGAGGCGGTCTCTTCTTGTTATCCTGGGCCCCTGGTTTAGAAGATTCTTCAGTAACAGGCAGAACGGGTTCCTGAACGCTCGGCTTGGGCTCTTCCTTCTGCTTGGGAAAGGGGGAGGGCCTAGCGTGTTCCCCCTTCGGCTTTGGCTCCTCCTTTGGGGGGTCGACGGGTGTAGGCTTGGGGTCTTCCTTCTTCGGAGTAACAGGAGTCGGTTTGGATGATGTGTGTTTGTTTGAAGTCGAAGGAGCGGGGGCTGGAGTCTCGGTTTCGGGTGGAAGAGGAGAGTTGAGTGATGCAGAAGCGGTAAAGGCAATAGGCTCGCTCTCGTGTTCGGGAACAGTGGGCAAATCCGTCTTCTCTGCGAGAAGTGGACTGCGATGGTCAAGGGCAGGCTCAGCAACGGTGGTATCGCTAAGAGGCGAGTCCGATCTTGGCTCAGGGAATCGGAAGACTTGCCGGATGATGCTCCTCAACTCATCCGGCGAGGCGTTCACGGCGGACGTGGGGGCTTCGCCTTTCCTGACGATCTCACGCGCGGTCATGATCATCAACGAAGTTTCCAATCCGAGGTCTTTCGCCTCCTCGAAACTCAGGGTCTCTTCCCTAGAGACTAGATCCATATAGGAGGGGAGGAGCAACCCACGATCAACGATGTAACGATGGTAGATGACGATCTTGTAAATCGAGGGGATGATCTGCTTCTCGAGCTCTCGAACGACTAAAGCTTTGACCTCAGAAAATTGCCAGTGATGCGCGAGACCAAGAATGGCGGCCCAATCCTCTGTGGTGGCATCATAAATTGAGTATATCCTGCGCAGGGTATCACCGATCCGTCAGATACGGATCTTGGGCAAAGGGAGGAAATGAAATAGACGTACGGGTTATAGAACACCCAGAGGAAGCGGGAAAAGTCGTCCGTCCTGACATCGTGCAATACGAGGGGATCGTTATCGGATGATCCGACACGGTGATGGCCGTTTAGAGCGCTGTCGGCAAACTGTTTCCTGAATACGGGCGATTCGCGCTCGAAGAAATACCTATATTTTTCATCAGCTTCCGTTTCCGCCACACTTTCGATCGCTAAAGATCTTGCATACCTATGCACACGGAACAAGTAATTTTCAACCTACAAAGCTGAGATTAGAGGATGATCCACGAATCGATGCAGGGGAGTCCGGGAACACACCAGGAAAAATATGTCGCCACCCTCGAGGTAGTACTCTCTGTGGCGGCGCACTCGTTCTACGGAGGGTTGGATAGGTTGGATTATGGGTTCAATTTCTTTAGCCGGATAGCCTGAATGACGACTGGACTCCTTGGGGGTGATTGGTCGCCCCAACAAGCCAAACGAAGGCGCCCCCGCCGCTGGCATTGGCTGATATACTGGAGTCGAGTGATAGGACTTTGGAGAGCCGAAACCGAAGGATGGGATTGTGAAGCCCGACATGTTGTGTGGTGTCCTACGGTACAGAGGATCCGGTGGGTTGAGCAATAGCGGAAATGTGCGTCGTGTGTCGTTAATGTGTTCAGGTTTTTATGAAGATGTGATAGGGATATACCCTTGTCGGTCCGGAGGAGAAAGAGAAGGGGGAGTGGGTGAAGGGGGGATGATTCTCAAGAGACCATATTGTCGGTTCATAAACTTTTGCTACACGTGTTGCCTCGTGTTCGCTACGGTCCGGCTCTGGGTTATGGGCGGAACGTATGTTATTGAAGAACTGTTTTGTATATCGATAAGCACAGACGACCGACTCGTGGCTTCGGGCAGGCAGCTTGACGTAACCTGCAAGTGTCACGCCCTCCATGGAGCCTCGTAGAAGATCACGGTGGAAGGTTGTGAGAGGCGAAGATTAACGAGGGTATCGCCGTTGAAACGTGTTGTGTGCTAGGTCAGAGAGAGATGAGGTCAGACAAAGAGGATAGACAAGAACGAACGGTTGCACTCGAGTGGCAGGAGAGCAAAGAAGAGAACCTGTGTAACGTTTTAACTACGTACTATTTACAAGCACACCGACCCAGGGGCGCGACCGCGATGATAGATTGAGCGATACGGTAAGTGGTGATAATAAGTATTCTAGAGCAGCGAGGGAAAGAGGGAACGCAAGGAAAACATATGATGCAGGGAGGGGATGCGAGTATGATTTGCTTGAAAGCCCGACAAGATGAGGTGAAGAGCATAGGGGTGGCATACGGTAGGAATAAGCACATGGGCTGGAAGGAAGGGCCCAAAAATCAGTTTGTTGTTGTTGTCGTCGGGGTGGAGGCGGTGACCGTTTTTGGTCCCTGACCAGTCAGCCAGGCTTGGCTTTTCCGTCGAATTTTCTGCCCGAACTTACGGGCTCGACTCATCCAATCACCTTGTTCTTCAATAGCGAAACCCCTCAAGTTCCGTTTCGACAGTTGCTTCTTCAAAGGGGCATGTACCGTGGTGGTGGTCACAACTAATCCTTTGGCCGCCTCAGATTCGTTTTCGAGCTCACTGGCCTCTAGCTCTCGTTCGTGTTCTGTGACAGACACTCCAATGAAGAGGTTCTGCGAGTTAACCACCTTAACGTTGTTCTTTGATCTCCGAGTAGAAATCGTCCTGGAAATCATCCCCCCTACCGTCTTGGAGATTGACGGTTTTCCGGAGATATGACGCATCTGAGTGACATGATCATCGATAGGACCGACCTCGTGGGTTTCCTCTTCAGACCCAAACGAGTCGACACTCGGTGCCTTTGAGGGGGGGGAGTGATGAGTAAATGAATGGATCGTGATCGAAACCCGGGAGTCCGCAAAACTCACCGGAGGTTGAGCGTATAACGGGGATTTTAGAGCGAGCGATGATACAGCGGATGCTGTCCGAGAAATGCCACTCTGGCCGAGGGCGATATCGACGGAGTGCTCTGGGATCTGGAAAGGATAGACCTGTTGAACACTGTAATGTCAACCAACGGCGACCAGATGTGTCCTACCTGTCCGAATCGCGATACCGACAGACTGCCCCTCCGCCGAGCTTTCTCCGACCTGAACGTGTTCGCAGTCCTGTCTTCGCCACCATCCCTCGGCTGTTGGAAGACTGGGATGATGCTCGCCGACGGCAAGGAGGTTGCTTGTTGCCGCGCGGCAACCTCTGCCATCTCTTCCACCATAGCCCTCCTCTCGCTCTCCTCTTCAACCCTTCTGAATATCTATGACGCATAGAATCGCTTGAGTGAAACACTTGAGCCGACCGCCCCGAGAGCAACGGACCTGTTCCAATGTGTTTGAACGAGCACCCAAGTCGACTCCCCGCTCTGGGGCCGCCATTTGGAAGAAAAGTAAAGAACGAAGAGAGGGAGGTCAAGGTTGCACGGCGCGATGTGAACGGTGGGGGGAGAATGTGGGGGCGACCTCCTTGGGAAAGAACAGAATACTTTTTGAGCGGCTGTCGATACCCCTTGACGATCACGTTGATATCCGAGCCTCGGCTTCTGGCGAAGACATTCTAGCCAAGTTTCGGCCAGTCTTTCATCGACATCTTCCCATGTCTCTCCGTTTTATGCCCCATATCATTTATTCACTGGCATTAACCTCCTTCTCGATGCACCTCCTGTATGAGCGTCGAGCGACGGAGGAGGACCGTACCCATTACTCGGGCAAAATATCAATCCTAGAGACCCTGGTTCACAACCTAGAACAGGGTCAGACGATGGACTCCCGGGAGGTCGAGAGGCTACGGAAACTGGCAGGCGTTTCCACATCACACGTCCCAGAGATCAGCAGAAACCAGTCCAAGATTGGGTGGAAGGAAGTTTTGCTGGGAAAAACACCTTCGGAACAAACCCTAAATGGGTCGACCTTGCGGGACCAAGGGGACTGGGAAAAACGTAGGTGATCCCCCGTTGTCATCTGTTCGCCAATTGCTCATCGTATGGTCTGACGCGTACAGTTGAGGCGGAAGTTCGTTCCTCGAAATGAGGGTTGACCGTGTCTCCCGGCGGTGAGCACTCAAGTTGCCAGGGCGACCCTGGCTCAACCCATCTGATTGATATTTCGTTGATGTGCTTAGACTTTATTACGATCTCAGAGGTTTAACGCGCTCACGGCGCCACGTCCTATGGGAATGCCCCTTCAGCACCTATTGTTTTCCCTTATTCGCCACATGTCCACATCTCTACGATGTCGACACGGTGCTGACTCTCGAGTCCTGACGGTTTACACGTTGTCCGGGTTCTATGTTCGAGTTTTGTAGTTACATATAATCTGTATTAACCATCTGCTCCTCCACTTGCTTCCCGCTACTGGGGGTGAAACCATACACCCAACGGTCGATCACCAACGTAGATCTAAAATACGTGAACAACGTGAACACCCTATGGCCGGACAGATAGTAACTTACCAGCGTTTGCCGACTGGGAGACACGATATTATGATCGCTTCGCAGCTTGACGTTCTTCGAAAGCATCCTTGAACTCCACAAAGGTCGGGTGACCGAGGATTGCAAATACGACCCGGTCAAACGAGTTCGCAAACCGCGCGCCGGGGGCGACCAATAGCTCCGCCCAAATGGCTGCGACGAGAGAAACTTTGTTTTGAAACACACCTGTCCCAAAACTACCCAAGACAAGGTCTCTGCTGCCATGCTTCTCGAACAAGAAGAGGATACGACCCATCCGCTCCTTCATAACCTTTCCTATCTTCACTTCTTCCGCCTCTCCAGCGACCTGTCCATTCAATGTTCGACGTGCGACGCCTGCATTTACGGCCGCGCTCGTAACGACATCGACTTGAACGGGTTCTGCGAGTTTCCCTGAGTCCGTGCGAAGGACGGTGACGCCCGGGGATAATATCATTGCGTGGGAGTAGTAACCGCCCTTGAGATCCTTGTTGTGAAGGCCATAGAACTTCTCTCCCGTGGAACAAGTGAGGGATGGGTATAGTGTAGATGAACGGGCGATGGATTCTTCCTGGGCCCGAGCGCCACTCTGGAACCCACCACCAGGGTTTTTGGCCGACGCGAAGCTCAGCACACCGACCCTCCGTCTTGGTTCCTCCGGTGATGTGTATGGGGTCGAGGATAGAAGGTTAATGCCCTCCAAAGTGGAAATCTCGACGATCAAGATCTCCGTTGCTCTGTCTCTTGCGAAGTTGCCCGTGGATGTTGGTTGTGGCCAGAGTGAAAGGAGGGAATCTGGGGTATAGTATCGCGTCCCAGAGACCATAGCGTTCAAGTGAGGTCGAACGTCATACTTGACTCCTCCGACTGTGTAGTGGCCAGCTTCAATGATCTCGAGGGTAGACTTGGCGATGATGCGTCGCTCGTTTCGACCGGCATCGCCTGGACCCTTGGGTTTGGGTTGTTTCGACCCTTCCGGTTTGGAAGCATTTTTCTTCATGGTTGTTTGCGATCGAAGTTGGCGATGGTGGAGAGATTGTCTGTTCTGAGTTTTCCCAATATTCAGAGAAGGTTTATGACTGTGCCAAATGCGCCCGAACGTACAGAATTGACTCGGGCAGGAGTCAGAATCAGGGCCAAGTACTTACAGGCGGTGTTATGAGTGTTGCGGCTGCCGCGCGCTCGTATCAGGACGTGACTGGGTTGGCGTTTTTGATTTCAAAATCATCCGCGATCCGAAGAAATTCGTTCCACCATTTGTACGAAGCAAAAACATGCAGATTTTCAGTTGATCGCCCTCCTGAGTCGGAGGACAGGCCTCCTAGTGTGAAATTCTTCTGCCGATCATCCGGAACTGTTTTCCTTCCCTTTGTTCTACCAGCGCATGATGTGGAGGCGACGTAGGGCTGCTATCGGGACGCCTGCGCCGTCTCTCACGCTCCCTCACTGATATTCTCGATCTCGAGGTCCCGGAATCATTTAGATTTTCGCCACCGCCCTGTCCGCATCTCATGAGGTGAACTATAATATTTCAAGGAACGCGCAGCCCCTGCACGTCCTACATGTCGGCGTCGTCCTCGATGACACCGGATTATTGGAGTGGGTCTAAGACTCTCGTCACAAACTCCCGCCGCCGAAGTATGACCTGACAGGTTTGATACAAATCATACGGAGCCCATGCCCCTCCTCCCCGATGGAGTAAATGTCGCAGTTTTGAAAGTCTCGATCCCAAAATCATCGGCGCTCATTCTCAATCCTGGTCGTGCGATGCTGTGACATTTTATCACTCTAGGACTCGTGCAGCCGCATGTCTGATACACGTTCGTCATCGCCAAGAGGTATCATTACTTTCTCAACCTGGTACATTCTTCGGCAACTGAGCTCGATGTCCGAAGCGGACTGGGCCCTCGAAGAAGGAAGTAGGGTCCTTGTCAAACCTAATCAACGATTTTTGTGTGCATGCTGACTATCTTTTTTTTTTTCCCTTTCGTAGTGACGTGCACTGGCGGTGCCGGGGGTTTCACCCTGCTTGATCCTGAGCACCTTTATCGAACTGTATGGCCTTAAGCAGCTACACGCCTGCTGGCGCATTGATGGCACCTAGGAAACGCCCCCGCGCTCCAAACACATGTAGAGTTCATCGCAGGTGACGCGTTTCCTTGACCGGCATTCTCACTCTGACTGTCTCTTGATCGTCAAATTCTCTCACGGTTTTGTTCGCCTCCCAGCCTACTCAACGTATCTTCGGAGACAGGAATAGGTGATACACTTATCGCAATGATTGGCGGGGAATGAAGATGCTGGCGCCTTGCCTCATCCGGTGTTCCGATATGTCTTAACAGCGGAAGATGGACAAAGTTGTAGATTGCGCTCGGAAAAGAGGCCCCATTGATCGTTCTGATGGTTGTAACAGCCTGCTTCCTAAGCTTTTCTCACCTTCACACCCCAGGGACCAGGTGTTCCCGGATGAACCAGATGAGTCACGGGTGAGCCTTCGGTCCCACATTTGATGTTATCGTCTGTCTAACGCGAGACCGTACGCGTCCTATGCGTTCCCCGCGCTCTGTGGTGCGCTCGCCCTGGAAAGGTCCGGGGAATCACGGTTAGTCCACCTTCGACGGCCAGATGGATATCCGCGACCCTGAACCCACTTCGATCTCCCAATTTCCTAGGTGTGGTGTGAGCCAGTCAGTAGCGAACGTGCGGAATCTCCCCGATAGGCGAAAATAAAGTATCTTAGTCCGCGAAGTAAAGGCGAACACTGAGGAGGACGAGCGGGTGGAAACCCGCGAGTTAAGCCATCGGGTCGTCTCAGAAATAGAGTATCGTCTGATGGTAGTAAATACGAGGAAAATAAAATTGCGAGCATCAAACCTGAAATACCATAACATGCGGGGTGCCGAGACGAAGCGTACCCCGATGAGCCATGCCCAAGGGCGAAGCCCGTTTGGTATGTCGGTGAGCGTTTCCCGATCCGCGTCGATCCCCGATCGTACATTGATTATCACCCCTTTGTGTCCCTCTATGCGATGAAGTCGCAAGAAGGTGCGTAAGGCAACTCGAACCCTGGATCAATTACTTACCATCGGGCTTACCATCGAGGTACGATGGAGTCCGACCCGTGCGCGGGAAATGTCAGAACTCCCGAGGGCCTGAATACGTATATGAGGACGGGGGATTCGTCTCTTTGGGAGGCATCGACGTCCCAGTTGAAGAAGTCACTGTTGTACCGCCTTCACCTACAGTCCTTGAACCCCTCAACAGTAGTGCCAGTATGGAACTGAACGCTGTTGATTTCGAAGACCCTTTCGCATTCGACGCTACGACGCTGTCCAAGGATGACTTGCATCTCAGATTGTATGTCTCCTCTCTTTTTTTTTTTTTTTTTTGCTTCCGTGATCATTCTTATCTCCGACGTACTGAGCTTTCCTTTCGCTCATGTAAACTCACATTCAGTCGTCTCATCTTCATCTCCTATCGTTACAAGGTGGGGTTGTGTGGACCTTCCTCCAAGCATCGGGCCATAATTCTTGGAGACAAATCCGGGACCTTCGTTCATCCTTTCTACGTCGACTTTGCCCATCTTTTCGGGTGTCTTATTTACCAGCGCAAGTCGTTCAACCAGTCCTTCCAGCACCTCGAGGCAGGGTTCTTTAAGATAGCTTTGGAGTCTCTTGCGAACGTGAGGGAATCCGAAGACCCATTCACTTATGCACAAGCTTACTGGTTCATGGCTTACGGGTACCTGACCCGACCGCATTATCCATTGGCGGAAAAATACCTCGAATCATGTGTCCGGGCGGTCGAAGGGAATCCTGTGGCATTCCTCCCCCACTTGATCCGCACGGAAGGTCTGGGGAACGTTGAGATCTCTGAGCAATCTCAAGATCGACTGGCTTTCCTTGCCTCTCTCATCTATTACCGGGCGTTACTTCGTACCCGTGTTCATGATGCCGAGTCCGGCGAGCCGCCGGAGGAAGCTGTGAGCTGGCTTAGTGTTCGTTTCTCTATTTATTTCATGAAAGCCGACCGACCCGGTGCTGATAAGCCCCGTAGCCATACCACGCTGAGCGGCAGCTCCGCTTATTAGAAGGAAGCGGCGGTGGGATGATGAACCATTTGGACGCTCAGTTCAGCCCCGAACTTTCCGTCAGTGACAACTGCGCGGTTGCGATACAAGTCACTTCGGCTCACAACTTGTCTTCTCGCAGAGCCTTTACCCTCAGTTATTCGAGACGTGTCCTCCGATGATCAGGGCTGCGACGATGCTTCTTGCCTTCGATTCCAGTCTTCTCGAAGGATCGTTCCGGCATCAAGGTACGGGATCTTCCCTGCGTCCTGTCGAAGTGGATATCAAGTATAATTGAATTTAGCGCTCTGGCTCGAGAGGACGAGGGTCCTCGTCTCCAAACTCCGCTCTCATCTCGACACCTTGACGGACTTGCACGCTCAGTTTTTCCAAGTTGGAGATGCAGATGGGTGTCTCTCCTTGAAATGTTGCATCGTGATCACGTTGACTCATCTGGCCCTCAACTATAACCTCCTCGCCAAACACTCGATGGGCGCTGCCGCCGTTGACGATCAAACTCTCTGCGCGGACATGATCAGTCACCTTGCAGCAGTGACACAAGAATTGCGAACCGAGAGTTCCATGCGTCGCGTTCATATGTATACCGGGGTACGTATCTGCAACCCGTTCTTACCCCGTTAATCTCATCCCATACAGATATGCTGGATGAAAGCGCTCGGTATGTGTCGAGGGGAAATGTCGGAGTTGATATTGAAACATGGGATCGCCACGGGAACGGTATACGATCCCATGACTCCGCATATTTGCGACATGAAGGGGTGTTTGCTCGGTCATATTGCTTTGTTGACACAGGCATACCAATCGTATAATGTGCTTTGCTTCCCATCGTCTCTGGGTAACTGAGACGAAGAGTTTAGAAATTGGCTTATAGGACGGCCATCAACCGTTGATACGTGCAATGCATTTTCTGTTTATTGATCCCCAAAACTGGCGTTTCTCAAGTCACGGTTATGAATACCGAAGGTGAGGGAAGTATCTTCTTGGGGACCAAACAGCCCTCCCTCCAGCTTCCTTTGAATGTTAAGGGTTCATTAACAAGGCTTGGTGGTTACCGGGTGGCGTGCGATGGCATTCGACAGACTTCCGAGAAAGATCGCTGAACACTTCTTCCTGATTCTCTCGCCTTTTCGGTGACTTGGTACTTGCAATTGTTTTCCAACTTCTGAGAGTCATGTATCAACCGTTTAGAATTGATCCGGATGAGCGGTATGAAGCGCGGTCGTGTTTGGCTGGTGGGAGAAATTAAAGGACGTTTTGCTAGTGCCAGGTGACGTATTGACTTGCTATGAACCGACAGACAGCTGGAACCAGGAAGAAGTCTCCCAGTATCAAACTCAAGGTACGGTGTTTCGAAACAAGGTTCACTTAACGGCGATTGGTCACTCGGCAAGGGCATGATCCGGGAGAGCCGGTGACAGGTCCGAAGGCCCGGGCTTCGTGCTCGGCGGAAGTAACACGCTTCTAGGTTCTAACTTCACTCTCATTCCGTTCCTGGGGTCGCGCCGGGTAAATGTCTCTGTTCCGCAAGCTCAAACGAGCTGCGTTTGGGTTTGGGCGACCAAAGCTTCAGAGAAAAGCGCAACTTGCACTTCCTGAGGTGCCATTCTACGAGCTCGATCCACTACCATGGTGGTCTAAGAGGAGCTGGACTTATTTTTTCGTCACTGCCGACGCCATGATCACGTACGTCTCGCGCGCTCATGCTCTACAAAGGCGAAGCGGATGGAGTTGAGTGCTGGACACTGACACGATGTATAATAAGGAAGTATCTCCATGGCCGACATGTTATGGAATCGCTGGACGCGGGCTGAGAAAGCGACGGCCAAATCAGAACCCACCGGTTCAGAACAACTACCCGCTCAAACACAACACGTTCTCCGACCGTTTTGGCAACGTGTCTCGGCCGTGGTCGGACTTGGGTGTGCAGGTTCTTACCTCGCATTCATGATCGTCATTGGTCGAAGTCGTATCATTCACAGGGCATGGATCATACCCGCAGCGGCCAACGCTTCATTGGCTTCGAATGCCCCGGGAAAATCGTCCAGTACCAGCAAACAGGTGTTCTTTCAGTGCGTTCATCACTGGAAAAGCCAAGGACAGCTGTATCCATATCCAGATTGCAAGTTGTACGGGTCGGCTGTGGCAAGAGGCAGGAAGGACGAGCAAGAGGTGTTGATGAAGGTTCAAGGGTTACGAGGGTTCTACTCGATGAGTCTGGAGGGTGCAAAAATCAACGGAGAGTCAGTCAGTCAGGGGAAGGATGGATCGTCGCTAAGATGGGCGCGACGGAGACTTTTCGATGCCTGGGCGGAGAGGGGCGGGTCGAAGCCGAAATTCCGGCCCAACTTTTCCAGTGGACCTGCAGCCTTGAACTGATGATACTTGCGCTTTGTCTCCGCTGCAGAATTCATAGTTTCCATTGGACATCTTGACGTGTCTGCCGCCGAGACGTTTCCATGGCTGTCAACGCGATCAGTCATAAGCGTGACCCGTCTCCTCCTGACCTTTCCAATTGTTCACTGGACCAATGTCAAGCGGTCGTCTAAAACATGAGGCTCCGTAGGGTTTACGTCTTGATTGGAATCCAATCCGATATTTAACTGACGGCGAACTAGGACGGTGTCGCCTTTCATCTGTCCTTTTATCCACGCACCTTAGTCGGTTCCACTAGCGTCCGATACCACTCACGTTCGTTCACTAGTTGGACCGCGCTTGATTGCCTGTACGACCCTTCCAACTAAAGCCCCTTAATAAATACAAACTCCCGGTGAGCCTCCTTCGCTCTGTCCGACCTCGCTCCCGAGCTTACAGACAACTTGTTCGCCGTCCGCAGTTTGACGACCTATCCACCCATTCTAAAAGACGCAACATACAATGACTAGCTACTATAGCGATAGCGTGAGCTTAACCCTTTCCTCCGCTGCGCCACTACAGTGATACTGAAACGACGGCGATAGGATTCTTGTCCCCCTCTCAGCGCACATTCTTCTTCCAAGACCTCCACTTCATCCTCAACGGTTCCTTCTTCGTGGTTGAGCCTGAAATCCGATATCGACAGGTCACTCAGGATCTTCGATACCAAGATTGATATTTCATGCTTTGAGGATCTAGAGGATCAACTATTGATCTGCCCCAGAGAGTCCTTTGCCGATCTTTGCTATTCGGACGCTGTAGACACCAACCCAGCCAATGATCCAGATTGGTGTGTTTTTGTCAACACTCCGCGGCGCATGAATCAGAATCGTAACGACAACGCCGTGCATGAGTCTGAGGCCGATGAATTCGGTTTCCTGGTGTGTTGTCCATGTCTGTTGCTGTTGCTCTCCCGGTTCGTGTGTACTGATGAATTCTTAGGACCGTCCGCTGAGCATCGACCCTTATGCCAAGCCAGATAGCCCAGCCATCGACAGTTTCACGTCGAGCAGCTGTACATCTGAGTTCAATGATTTCGGATATGCCTTCCCCTTCCTGTATGATAACTCACCGTCAGCTATGACCATCCTTGGTCCTTATGATTCGATACATTACTCTCCGATTCCCATCACGAGGTTGAAGCAACCAAATCGTTGGGATCGCACTGTCACTCGTCTGACTTCTTTTGCCCGCCGGCGCTTTTAATCTCGGCTCCTAATCCTTTCTTTGTTCGTTTATACACACAGTATTGTAATTACACATGTACCTATAACCACACGCCGTCGTTTGAGTTTGAGACCCAATCGTGTGTTCTTGACTTCCTGCCCTGTTGTTCGAGCCCGAGGTTCGAACCCAAAGAGTGATTGCGGCGACAAGCTTTCGTGTTCTCCGTTGATCGGCGACTCATTCGCACTCTCTTCCGCTCCTTCGATCACCATGGACGCAATAGGGCAAAGGCTCCAGTGTGGTTGGGCTGGTTGTCCAGAAGAATTCGATGACGAAGCAGATTGGATTAGACACGTTTCGATACACGTGTTTACTCTGAAACCTAACGAAAGAACACCCTGGCTTGGGCCACCGGAACTTGATCCCGACCGCCAGCAAGCGTCCACCGCTGATGGTGCGTTTTCCACAGAACTTCATTCTACTCAATGCCAACCAGAGATGGTCAGCGCCCTTTCCAGACGACCGATCAGACGACGACGACGACGACGACCATGCCTTTTCCCAAATAAACGCCCTATCTTCGCCCGCAAGCACGCCTCCGCAAATAGGGCTCCCGGATTCCCCAGACCTCTCTGAGAAGATCAACGGTCCTTCTGCCTCCGTAATTACCACAGTTGAACCCCTTCATCTTTTACGTTCTCCAGATGGACCAGAACGCGCCTTATCACATCGAACATCCACTTCAGCAGATGACGTAGAGGCTGAACTCATACCAATATCGCCAACACCCTCCATCAACGCGTCTCAAAACGCGAATCAAGAGAACTCTCAAAACCTGCATCTCCTTCCTCATGTCTCGCCTGTGCAGACTCAATCTCAGTTTCCGTCGGTCAGCGTTAACAGGTTTAGACGTGGGACGTTCCAGATCCGTTCTCCTGCCCAGACGTCTCTTCGCTTCGGGTTCGGAATGAGCACGCCGCAGGGTCAGGGTCGACTAAGTGCGAGTCAGACGCTGCTACAGTCTCCTGGTAGTAGCCAAGTTGATGCCCCCAGTTCTCAGAGCCAGACGAATGAGAACGGCACGAGTTGGCTAAACCTAAACACCCAAGCGTTCCGTCCGCCTGAGACACAGGACTCATACGAAAGTGACTGATAGCGTAACGCACTCCCGGCATCGATACTTGAACTACTTAATTGACTCGTATGTATTTGTTACACTCAAGGATTGCTGTCTCATGGGGAGAATAATGACTGAAACCGCTGGTTCCTCGTGGTGCCTGCTCATCGACTTTGAGAATGCATTTATGAGGGCACGTGGTGTAGTTGGTTATCACGCTCGCTTAGCACTTGTGAAGAGCTTGCGAGAGGGGTCCGGTTCAATCCCGGACGTGTCCATTTTTTCCCACCTTGTACTAGTCGCACAGGTATTGTACTCAGAGCTAGGTCGGATTAAGGAACCCGACTCCAAAACCCCGGGTACGTCCGCATCTTGGGGTTGATTGAGTCTCGACGTTCTCAGAGTAATGTGGGCGGTTATGATCGAAAATCCGCAGATCTCCAATTTACACTCCAACTTCATCATAGATTGGGTGTCGGGTCACAGGTGTTTCGCGGGAAACAGAAAAACCTCATCTTGAACACACTAACTTTGTATTGGGGGCGTGGACTTGAAAATTTCCGCGCGTGGCAATGGTCACAGGGAAACGTGCATCTCCACGTTGTTTCAACGTTTCATCGGTCTTCAGTCGCCCCGGGAAGTGGAGGGGACCTATGCTGTGCCCAATTGGGTCCACCATGCCCGTGTCGGATGCCAGTGGCAATGAGCGATTTCATGACCCACTTTGATGGGGTGGATGGTTTACTATAAGTCATCCCTGCTTTCGTCTGCGGTATCTCTGCGATCACCCACTCCTTTCTCGCACTCTGAGAGCCTCCAGAGCGATGGACCCCGAACACGATAATACGGGGTACGTCTTCTTATTCGCATCGCTATCTCAAAGTGGATGTTACGTACTGAACTCATGGGCTTCTTCTGGTCCCACAGGGACCATAGTAGGCAAGCGACGCTCGAGAACCGAATTTCGGTCCACGCCACCAAGACAATCACCGATGCTGAAGCGAACTTCGAAGAGGCGTGGAAGCGCGAGGTTCAGATGTACCATAAGGAGGTGAAACAACGTGTGCGGCGACTCGATGTTGCGATTATATATGTGAGTGGGACCCGATTTACGTTCGGGAGATCTTGGACAGGTTGTTGATGCATTATTGATCGTCTAGGCGACCATCTGCTGTTTAGCAACATTTTTTTCTTTACGGTTGGATCGATGCTTGGGGTTCATTGGTCGCTGTAATGATATCAGAGGTACGCCCCAGATTCGCTTCAACCTTTGGCACCAATCTCAATACCGGTATGCTTTCTCAGCCGGTTCTGATATAGAACTTATTGAGACCTGGTGTCTCGTCGTCTTTCTTTCCATCCTTTCCATTGCCTCTGTCACGAGGTGGTCGCAAGGCATCTTCACCCGTTCCATCTCACCCGAACTCCGATCACATATCGAACAACTCTCAGCCACATCCGCGGATCACAGTGCATCATGGATGGACAGGATAGTCCATTTCATTCCTTACGCCTCTTCTTTCCTCTTCCTTTATGAAGTCCTCGACAACCTCCCTCTCAACACCCCCACGTTCTCGATGAACGTCTTCTGGTCAGTTTCACTGCTTACAATACTGCTGGCCCTTCCGGATCTACAACGTCGTCCCCCGTCGACCGCACCTGCATCAATTCAAAGACAGGCATCTTCCCCATCATTCCTAGTAGATCGCGGGCACGTTGGCAAACATACTCGCACACACAGCAACGGGGAGCCGATAACCGATTATGATACAAAGGAGCCACTTTTCATGAGCGTCCTACGACAAGAGCATTCTCCGCTAAAGGCAGAAAGGATTCGGTGGATGCTCGACCGTCCCCTCGATGATGAGACTACATCTGTAGTACTCAGGGCTATACTCAGGATGACCTGGCGCTCGGGAAACCACTCGCCTCTTTTGAAACGGTGCTATGAGATTCTCCTCCGGTCATTCGACGTCGTTGATGGTCAGCCAGCTGTCATTCCGCGATTACGAAACCTGGCTTATCTCTCTGCCCGAGCCTTCTGCCATGTTTTCATCCAATCCAGCAGTGATGCTCAAGGAAACGATAAAACCATCGCTTCCCTCAGAGAGCGACACATCGGCCTATCGTTGGGCCATCATGAGAACGACTCTAACCTACAGTCCGTCCTTGGGCTTACTGACCGTCTGCTGGGAATTGACCAGGACATCGAGTGGCCATCGTTCCAACTCTCCTCTGCCCACCACCTCTGGGTCAGTGACATCCTCCTCTATCACGCGTGCAACCTTGTCACAGCCGGAAAGCAGCGGAAGGTGTACGACGAGATCGCAATATTCGTGCAAGACACATTCTCACTAGAGCCTCCTGCCGCACTGTCCATCGACACCAATTGTCTGCTCATGGTTGGCCTTCTCGTCGATATCCCTGTGCATCCGGATGATCTACTAGTATCTGGCGAGAAGAAAAGGTGTGTAATTCTCAGGACGTAATTAGGGGGTTCTGATTTTTCCTAGTTCGAGGTTCACTCCGATAATCGAAAGGCTATTCGCCAAACTCAACTCCACCATCCAGGACAGGACGTCAGCGGAAGCAGAGATCGGCGCAGCTCTGGACGCTCTCCGGTGCATCGGGTTGCTCACCTACAACGTTGTCCCGCAAAGATGTTTCGAACTCTTCACCACGATCATGACGACCGCTTCCCACCTCCCCGCTGGTCTGAAATGGGAAGCTGCCCGACTGGCATTGCACGGAGCGTTTAAGTGGGACGGATATTACCCGATGGTTTCTAGCCCTCGGGAGGTTCTCTCGTTTTTAGAGTATCACTTCGACCTCCAAGCGAAGGGCGAAAACCAAGACGAGCCTGCGATACACTACGCCGTCCGCGCGCTTGCTTTCGGTGCCAGCCCAACGTGCCTCAGCGCCCTGGATCATTTCGATCTGACGGCTTACCCATTTTTCGACGGCATCCGTTCCCTTTTCCATCCCGATAAACCTCACGAACTCAAGAAGGCCGCACTCTGCTTCCTATCGCACATAGAAGCCCACTGGTTCCCCGTCTTCTCCGAATACGTATCACCAGACGCAGTTCAAGACTTCTGCGAGGATTTGGTCTCCGCCATTAACGAGGTTTTTGTGGACGAACTTGAAGTCAAAAGAGCCGCGACTACGGTTCTCCTATCCATGGCGGATGCATCAACTTTCCGGCTTCACATCCCCCTTCACATGTGGGAGCATTTGGAATTCGTTCACGAGCTAGGCGAGGGTTCGCGTTCTCTGCGAAGGTGTAGGGATAACTCGGACATAATCCCTGCGCTGAGAAGAACGAAAGACCAGAAGCCCCTACTGCTTTGGTTGGCCATTTTATGGAGGGAAATTACGAAACTGGATCCCAAGATCCAGGAACAGGCGGTCGACGCCACCACCAGCGCTGTCGCTCATTCTCCTCACGTTGAGGACTTCCTTTTACTTCTACTCAACGCCGAGGAGACACGTTTGGAAGAGAAACTCCGCGCGTTCTCAGCTTGGTCAACGGACGAGGAAGTGGAGATTCTACGGCTGAAGTTGTACGAACTACGGGAAAGCAGGACTCATTTCTATGAGGTATGCGAACCCGAGGACATTCCATGATTGTTTTGTCCCACATTTATCCCACTCATTCTTCATCGATCATCGATCATCATCCACCAAACGGACACTTGTATCTCTCACTCCTCACCTTTCTGTTTATTCGCTATTACGGTACCACATATTGCTCTCGATAGCCCCTGTTGTTTCCAATTATTGTAACTCTTGAAACCCATCGTCAGCTTTTATTACACTAGAACAGCCCATATTACTTTCCAAATTAATAACATAGGAGCGAACCATATGTAACAAGTGAGACAAACACGAGGAAGGGGGGAGGGCATACAGCTTGTAGTAAGTGACACGAGGAAGAAGCACACCAAACTAATAGCCTGGCCTTCCCTCATCCGAATGGCCCTCCGTGGAAGCTGGTATCACATTGAAGGCAGGGGTCATCATATCGTCCTCTTCTTCCTCACTGCCTTCTGGTATCATATCGTCATCATATCGTTCGTCATAACCATCGCCGTCTTCATTCTCCGCCTCGATGTCAGTCTCACCAAAGAGAACGTGGCACTGTACAGGTCGCTGGTAAGTATTACGGGTGTCTGAGTGTCGACCATACGTACGTGGCTGATCATAGCCCTTGTGACACTATGAGCGTGTCCCATGTTTGACATGGTCACTGCGAAGTCATCCCGGGGAGCTCGGAGGATGTTCGGACCAATGACGATAGAGAGCGAGTGAGAAGTCATTTGATTGAGTTCCTCGTAATCGGTGACCTTGTCCAGATGCTCGAACAACCGTTTCAAGAGATCGAAATTCGCGGGAGGGAGCTCATGGAGGAGGCGCCGGATTTTTGCCAAACGAGGCTCGAGACTTTCAATTTCTGAAACATGATGTGAGGTGGGTTCACCCCCCTCAGAAAAAAGCTGAAACTCACTGGCAGAGTCGATGAACGTGAAATACATCGTGGAGGAAACAACAGGTTCGGGGAGAGTCCGGAAGAATGATTTAATCACGTCGCAGATGGCATAAATGTCAGTGCTACTATCGATGGGTGTACGCCCTATCGCCCCAAGAATCAATCAAGGTGTAGTCCGTGGGTTTGCTGAACTGACCATGGTTGAGTGCGTCTTTGATACCGTTGATCTCCAAAGTCGATCCTGCAATACGATCTGTCGAAGTTTCTCAGAGAAGACATCACCGCCAGCTATAGGCTAAACTTACAGATTCCAACTTCGGACAACCCTCGGGACTCGACTTCCCTGAAGCAGGTCTCCAGCATGGAAGGAATTGTTCCTGGAGAAGGTTCGTCTCCGAATTCTCTCTCAATGAGAACCTTCAAATCTACGCCAAGGACTAAAGGGGGATTGACTCTCAACTTGTGGAACTCTGTGAAACAACGAGTGACACCTACATGCATGGTCGCGGGTATTCAAGTCCAACGCCGCGAGTTGTTCGGCAAGGTTCGCATTACTTCCCAAATACGTGAGACGCCTCTTGGCCGCAGTCTTGGAAACGTGGCTAATCTTGTTCATCCATTTCGTCATATCCTTCTTCCCCGTGGCTTGAAGCAAGTAGTGACCGCCGTCCTCAGTGTCCAATCGGAACGTAAACGACCGTTCGTTATTAATGAACTGGGCAACGCGACAGTCTGCGAGACTCAACACGAGGGCAGGCTTGCCGATGGGGATGAAGTCCAATTCCTCCGCAGTACGTTTTGGTCCAGAGGAGATGGTAGTCTCAGACGTGAAAGCGCTGGAGATAGGTCGCATGAACTGGAAGAAGGCAGAAGACATACTCTTCTTGTTCCTGTGAGCTTTAGAAACTCCCAAATTCGGCTTGCTGCTGTGCATCGCCTTGTTCAGATAATCCTCCCTCTTCTCGTGACGGTGCTGCTCCTGCTTCTTCTCCTTACTCAACCGGTCGCGTGCATACTTGTCTCGTTTGTACTTCTCCTGCTGAGCAAGAACCAAAAGGTTGAACGGCCTAGGGACCCTTCTATTCGGATGGGCACCATCGCTTCCGGCCTCGCGGACAGCATCCTCGCGGATGAGACGATGATCGAATTGAATGTGGCTCGCCTCTTGTTCGATCTTACCGAGTCGAGCAAGATCATGGAAGCCAACTTGGCGTCGTCTTTTGTGGATGACTGGACCAAGGGAAGTAGCATTTGCAGCCAGATGACATAAGAATCTTCGAACTGAGTTAGCCTCACGCAGATTCCACGAGGGGTCATCGTACCTTCTTTTCTCAAAGTTTAGCAACCCTTGTCCCTCTTCTACCGGCGGAGTAATTACATTCGGCATCGCGATGACTTCCAAAATCCTCTCAAAGAGCCAACCTATGTCAACGAGCAAGGAATCCCCAGAGGAGGTTTGGGCGTTCGACGAATCCAATAGCGCGGAGAAGCTGTCAGCTGTAGTCCTGCGGGCATTGGCAACGTTCTGCCACGCTCTCGTATACATCCTCGACTCAGGACTGAGAAGAGCGGAAGTAAGTACGGCCTCGACGAAAGAACGAACGCAAGGTTTCTCAGAAATAGGAGTCGATGAAGTGGAATCAGAGTTTCTGATCCTACTGATTTCAATCGCCTGAAGGAGCCTCTCGAGCCTCAACTGTCTAGGACGGAGCCCCAACCTCGGGGAGGCAATCTTCGAGATGAACCATTTCCTTATGACAGCGAAGGCCTTGATACACGATCGGATGGGTGCTGGAAGGAAACCATACAAGGAATCTTGGCCACCTCCAGCGACTAACGACGTGGTTTCCACTTCGCAAACTAGTGAGTGGAAGGTCTGGATTTCGACCTCATCAGCGTTAATCACCGGCTCGCGGGAAATGAACCAGCCAGTACGATCCGTAGACTGGATCTCGAGGAGGTCAGAGGTGACAAGGATATCCTAAGTCATGTTAGTCGGTCAACCACTGGCGTTGTAAACGACGCTGACCTCTTCAGTGACGTTCCTAAGAGCAGCATTTATCGTAGCATCGATGATGCTCACCAGTTCCTCCGGATTCGAACGATCAATATCTGGAGGATCCGAGTTGAAACTACGCGGATACCCCTCCCCGATGATGTCGTGCAGTTCCGTATTCGGTTTCTTGATTGGCGGACGTTTGGTATGTGTCATGAAGAGAGCGACTAGGCTCTCCATGACCTGGCTGAGATGGTTCCGGGCCTCTCTGATCTTGACATCCGTCGAATCTCGCTGCGAACTCGAGACGGTTTCTTCCCGCATCAACTCCGAGTTGAACGCCTTGAAAGCATCGTAGAGCTGTCCGTCATCCAGTGCATCTTCCGCACCGGAGCCCTTTTGGATCCATTCTTGCAGGACTTCAAGAACTTCGATGCGGTTCTTGATGGAGATCAGAGACAACCCAGACTTGGCTTGTTGATACCGCTTCCGGAGCAGCTAAAGCAGGAACTTCAGAAATCGGGAGAAGCATTGAAGGACGTGCGTATACCTCAAAAAAAACAAGGGGTGTCACAAAGTTCCTAAACGAATTCCACCAAACTGCCGAGAAATCTGAATGGTCGACTTTCAAATCTCTATGCTTGCCGTCTCTCAACGGCATCTCCCCGTTGTCGTCCGAGAACGCGACAGACACCCCTTGAAGTCCGTGAAGCAGTACGTCCACCAACCTCTCCACTGTCCCAGCCTTCACCCTAACACGTAGCGGTCGTTCTGATGAGGATTGAGGGGGCATAAGTTCTTCCGGATTACTTGGGACGGATGGTAAGGAATTCCTTCGGTTGATGGTACTCGGTTTGCGTTCCAGTCCTTTCGCACCTGCTCTTCTCATCCGTATTGACGGAGACCTACTGAAAGACTTGTCCACCCCGTTGACATCCATAGCCGAGCTTGGGGGACGCGAAGTCGATCTCGAAGGAGGTTGCGAAGTCGAAGAAGGTTCGGGGAAGGACTGGGTGGTGACGATCAGCCCTCCTTCGAACACGGTGACCTCGATACCACCCATATCGCCGGCAACGCTAAGTGTAGGGTCCCATATTGGGTCACCGCTGGATCGTTTTGACCGAGAATTCTGCTGGAGAAGAAGTTCACGAGCAGCAGCAACTTCCTGAGCGGCATTGCTATTGCTAGAACTCTCCGTTCGTCCTCGAATGACCTCAGCGCGATCAATGAGTGCGATCGACGGCAAGGGCTCCGGCATCATCAAAGCAAGCAACGGATGAGCCTGTTGCTGTACTGATGGAGTAGGTACCCAGAAATACGGCTCGAACATGCCACGCCTCCTCGGTTCTGTCGCGAACGAGAGTGACATAAATTGGTCGACCCTACATGGCATAAAATGAAACGATAATAAGCAAAACGCCATCGATCGAAGTCACCCAACAAATGGCGATCAGGAACCGAGGAAAATCGCACCTCGTAAATCTCGAAGCTATTCCACTTCCGTTGTCTCCGTTATTCTGACATAATGTCTGCCACAAAGCGACCATCCTGCTGACGCTCTCGCCCTCCTCCATTCCTCTTTCCTGCTCCAACCTTCCCCAGTCCGTCTTCCTCGGGCATAGAGAAAACGACGCCTTCAATTCTTCCCACACCTCCCTCACCTCAAACAGAGGTTTCATGGTCCAACTCTTCCCAGACTCACTCTCTTTCACTTGGTCAAAGCACTCACGAAGTTTTTCCTTCGCAATACCTCCCCATGGCGTTTGTTTGGGTTCCCCAGCCGTCGCAGGCCCGCCTTCCGGTCCGGGATAAACCCAACTTTCGGCGATAGTCAATACCATAGGATCGAGCCGCTTCCAGACTTTATCCATCCTCGCTACTGGTCGAGAGAACAGAGCAGCGCAGATTGCCATCCAGGAACATTCATCTCCAAGTTGACGACTCAATTCTCCGATACGCATCCAAGCCGTAATGATGTCCGCACGGGAATGGCCCTTCGCACTATGCTTGTCATCGCCAACACCAAGGGTATTGGCACCTCGACTTGGACCAGGGGACATGATCGGCGTGTCCTGACCGAAAATATGCAATAGGACGGTCTTGGTCAACCAATGCGGGTGTGCTTCCGTACCGAAGAACGCCTGGAACTCTTCGCCAAGTTCCGTATCCTCTCCATCCAAACCAACGAAAGAACTCGGTGATACATTCTCCGGCGTCTTTTCCCACAGACCACGGTTGAAGGCATTCAGGCTGGACGCGATGAGATGTGGGTCCATCCGCATAAGGACCTCCTTCGTGAAACCATCCCTGTCAAGAGCAGCCCATACTATCGCCTTGGATTGGTTCTGTTGAGCTTCATTCTTGGCCGCAGGAGAAGAAACAATCCTGGGTGAGTCCAATGCTTTAAGTAAGGAGGCGACTTTATCCGGTTGATCTGGTCGTGGTGAAAAGGTCCCAAGATTAGGTGACGTGAACTCCCCCCCTAACGTCGGGGTAAGCGCAAACACCGCTTGGGTCGAAGAACTAGAAGGTATCCCACCGATCTGCGACGTCGACATCACCTGGCGTTCTCTCCAGCTTGGAAACCGGGGGATCGTTTCCTCCCTCCACTTTTCCCACGTTTCCACATCCGCAGGGCGTTCGTGAAACCTCAGGTACTCATCCGCCAGCATCATCACCTTCGCTTCCTGCTCCTTCTTTCGATCGTCGGGAGCACCAGAGACGAGATAGTCACTACACCGCAGGAACTCGGTCTCGAAGTCTCCTTGGCCAACAGTGGGCGGGAGGCCGAGGAGGATTGTCGAAGCAAAATAGCGCCATTTTATGTCTTGAGTTGATGAGAGTGGGTCTTCGTCTTCAGGCGATGCGAAGGTCGTACCGAAGACGGCTTCGTGGACGAGTGCGGAGAGGGTACCTCGAAGAATCTCTTTTTCTTCAGACTCTGCTCGGACCAGTTCTGGGTGTGTCCTCCGACCCCAGTATGCTCGCCTCCTTCGCTCATCTCGGCCACCTCTGAGGGACGAAGCTTCCGGAATTTCGTCTGGACCGTCAGCGTCAAGTCCGCCGTCCTCGAAAGTAGCCACCAACTCCGTCGGGAATAATTCCTTTACAGAACCAGCCCTATCGTTTGGAGGCTTGTAGAAGTATAGTTTCGTCCCCTTCAACACCAACTTGAATGGCTTCCACCCCTTGGAAAGGGCGCCGGCATGATTGCCGTGTTGGTTGATCGTGGCAGGATTGAAAGTCCCTAAACGGTTGATGAAGCCAGATTGGTGGATGATTTGAGAAGTTCGCCTGTCCTCTCCGGATTCAAAGGATTCGGTGGGTTCAATGATCTTCGGAGGGTCGAGAAGAGGAGCAAGGGAGTTGCTAGTAGGTAGAGGGACGTTGTAGCTTTTGGTCGGGGGTGTGGGGTGTATAGGTGTGATAGCAGGAGTGCTTGATTTACTCGAGGAACCAAGACCGAATGGAAACGCGCTTCGGGAAGCGCTGGATGGTGTCGTAAAGTCCGGGTCGTTGGCTGACGAAAGAGAGCCTTTTCGGGAAGGGCTTGGGGGAACAAGAGCAAGTTTCGGAGGGGCAAGCTTGGAGGCGAGGCGCGGTGTGAATGAATGTGAACGGGAATGTGTGTGTGATGGAGTCTGTTGCAGTGGTGATAAATTGTGGGGCGCGGATCCAGAAGCAGACAAGATGCTACGGTTGGGCGGTGAAGAAGAAAGATTTTGAGTCACTAAAGGGAAATCGACCTTCCTCTGCTTATTGTTGGGTGGTGGTGTTGTTGGAGTGGCGGAACTATTGAGGCTGTCGCAGCGGTTTGACCTATACTTGGTTATCTTGTCGTGAAGTTCAGTGTCCAATGGCGCGAGCGAAGGGGACTTTGATCTTTCTGGACCTGAGATATTGGATAGATCGTCTGCTGATTTTGACCATGCTTTCCGTGATATTGATCGAAGATCTCCGGTGCCGCTCTTTGACGGAGTTAAGGATCTTGATGATGACGGCGTTGTAGGAAGGGAAGGTATTGGTTCCAATGTACCTGCTTTGGGTAGGGAGAGGTCGAAAACGGATCTAGAAGGCAACGTCAGCACGGGATCCCAATACCGTAGTGAAAATGATGGATGGGAACGTGGAACTGCGAAACGAATATTCCCGGCGATACACCGAGACGCATCGGGATAAAGGAACACGAGAGGCGCGTATGCTCACCTGCTAGCACCACCAACGTAATTGTCAGAACCCATTGTGGGGAGAATAGGCCTGGGGTCGGTGGGATGGGAAATCTTGGGCTTTCTGGTAAAAGAGCTTGTGCTAGATCTGGGCTCGGCGACGCCAGACACGCTCCTTCCAGAACCTGGGGATTTGAACCATTTAGAAGGTTTCGATAATAAGCTGGAGAACCCAGAAGGTGAAGAAGAACGGGGAAAGCTGAAGAGACCAGAGGTGGAGCTGTTGGGAGAATGGTCTGGCAGGTTCAAGGAACCTTGAGACTGCTGGGAGCGTTTGGGTGGCATGGTGTTTCGTGGCAAGGGGAAAGAAAGGGTCGTCGCCGGTGGAATGAATGATGATCTGTTGGCAGAAAGGTGGTTGTATGTTGGGATGTCAAGCGTCAGGGGTGTCAACCGGGGGTATGGAATAAAAGCCGGCCCTGAAGCTTGAAGGATGAACGTGTCCCTGTGGAAATAAAGATATTCGCCTATGTCTTGAGTTTGCGAGGCGGTTTAGTTCAAGGATCGAGAGGATCCCTCAATATTAATGGCGGTAAAGTCCGGCCGTCCGTGTCAGTGTGAGACACGTATGGTTTCTTGAGTCCGCTTCCTTTCTTCTACCGACTGCGCTCTTTTTGCTCTCGCTAACCGTTGATGGAATCCCCTCCCTGGGCCCGACTCGACCGATTGAGACGTGAATACCCAAGTGAAGGATTGGGCGAAGTGAGGGGGATCACCCCGTGGTGGCAACCAATTCAAGGGCCAGATAACAACCTCCCTGCAGCCGAGGGTTTCTTCACAATCGTCGGCTGCCGTACGCGTCTAAGCAGTCTTTGCAACCGGTACGACCTTGTCTATTTACCATCGAGTCCCTGAATCCGGACAAAAGTTTAATACCCAGAAACCCTTTTGGAAACCCCGTGGGACTCCCAGGGACCAATCCCCCGCTGACCTATACCAAGTCCGTCTCGACCTCGTTGGCGTCTGTTGCATTTTTACCACGACTGCTCATCTTCCCTCGCGAATTACATACCAACGCCCCAACGGAGCCACCAGCCTCGATAACCTCATGGGCGACACAGAATCGATCGCCCGTGCGGCAAAGCTCGCATTCGAAGCTTCGCAGCTTCTTCCCGCTTCTGAGCGCACAAACGCCTTGCGTGCCATTACGAAGGAACTGCAAGCGAATAAATCGCAAATCTTAGAAGCGAATAGGAAAGATATGGAGGTGACCTTTCGCTGATCGCCCATCATTAAGTCTGCTATTAAATGCTGTACATAGGAAGCGCAGAAGGAGGTTGCGGCGGGTAGATTATCCGCTTCCCTCGTCAGCCGACTCGATCTCGCCAAAGGCGACAAATGGGACACAATGCTTCAAGGCATCTCTGACGTTTCTGATCTCGAGGATCCCACTGGAAAGGTCACGTACGCAAAGGAACTGGACGACGATCTCGAGTTATACCGAATGACGTGCCCAATCGGCGTGCTTCTTGTCATCTTCGAAGCCCGTCCAGAGGTCGTAGTCAATATCGCTGCTTTGGCGATAAAATCAGGTATTCCCTGACTCGTATCAGTTTTCGGTGAGCAATCTATGACCAGGGTTTCCAAGGGAACGCGGCGATCCTTAAGGGAGGTAAAGAGTCCAAGAACACCACAACACTCCTATCCACGGTGATCCAACGTGCACTAGCGACAACCTCCCTCCCAGAGACATACATTCAAGCCGTGCATACAAGGGAAGACGTCTCCTCCCTCCTTTCCTTGGACCAATACATCGATCTGGTAATCCCAAGGGGAAGCAACGCCCTCGTACGAAACATCCAAAGCAACACCCGCATCCCAGTCATGGGTCACGCGGACGGTCTCTGCAACGTTTTCGTCGATGAGTCTGCCAAATTGGAAAAAGCCGTTCGCGTGATCCTAGATTCTAAAGTACGTTATCCAAACTGACACCACCCCTATCTCCCTCCACGTGCCGTCTAGTCTCCTATTGGCACTGGGTGACCTTCGCTGATCTATCCGATCTAACTCGACGATAGACCAACTACCCGGCAGCATGTAATGCAGCCGAGACTCTACTTCTTCACGAGTCTGTGCTATCGACTCTCTGGCCACCAATAGCCGATTCACTCCTCGCTGCAAACGTACAACTCCTCTGTGACGCACCATCCCTTTCTGTCCTTCAACAAAACCCTCCCCAAAAGTTCGAAACCCACGTCCGACGCTCAAAAGGCGAAGACTACTCAACCGAACACCTCTCTCTCACTCTATCCGTCTTGACCGTCCCCTCTCTCTCAAACGCAATCAAACACATCAATTCCCATTCCTCCCACCATACTGACTCGATAGTTACAGAATCCGAACAGAACGCCTCTACGTTTATCAGAGGAGTAGACTCTGCTGGGGCTTTCTGGAATGCCAGCACACGTTTTGCGGATGGGTTCAGGTACGGCTTTGGTACGGAAGTCGGAATCAGTACGGGTAGGATCCACGCCAGAGGACCGGTAGGACTGGAGGGGTTAGTGAGCTACAAGTATGTGTTGAGGAGTATGAGCGACGCTGGTCATATCGTTGGCGAGTTTGGGGGTGGGAAGGGAAAGAAAAAGTTCAAGCACACCGACATCAAGACAGACAGCCTCCCATTCTGAATTTTGTGAGTTACGGTAATGATAAGTGGTAGAAAATATACGACCGGTGTCGGTCATATCCCACGTTGACGAAGAGTAAGGAGAAAGGTAAAAGAAAAAAGAATGAGAAGAAAACATCTGCATCGAGAGCAGAAGTCTCCGTGGAGGCATCTGTTCCCGGCAGCGGGGATAATATGAACTGTGCCCAAGGGAAGAAATACAAGAAAACGTAGGCACCGCCGAACCACGTAAAAAAAACCGCACTTAAAACGGCTTCGTTTCTCCAACGGCCTCCAAGAACTTCTCCATGTTGCTGTTAAGGTTATCCACCTTCGTCCTCAACGTACTCGCCTTCTCGTCGATGCTCCAGAGCGGATACTCCTTCAATTCCGTCTGATACCTCTCCTTCTCTGCTTCTATGACCACCATTACAAAGTTCACGTCGTGCCTGACCTTCGAGATGACGACCTTCGTCGTCTCCAAGACCTGATCCCTGACGTCTTCCGGTAGGTTCACGTAATCAGACCACAAAATCGCCAACCACAACTTCATCAAGCCCTGATTCGCCTTGGCGCTGTTCTTCCCCTCGCCTTCAGTCGGGTTTTCCACTTTTGATTTCAACCATGGGAGGATCTCGGGGTTCTTCTTGCAAGCGTTGAGGGGTTTGGATTCCTCGGGAAGAACGGTAAACCATTCCATCAACTTCCACTTGTCCTCGGCGATGTGCGACCTCCACTTGCTCGAATTCAGCATCGAAAACAGGGTCGAGCTCGTCGCCTTTTTGACATCGTACGTGTGTTCGATACCATCCACCGCTGAGGCCCAGTTCTTGCAAAACTCGGCCTTCTGTTCATCCGGCAAAACGTCCTCCCCCAACGAATCGTTGAACCACTTGTCCTGGACGATCGGCATCAAGAAAAGAGCGGCCTTGCGAGTTTGGAATGGGCGGTCGTTCTCGAAAGCTTTCCGAACACCATCGATGAATAATTTGTCTGTAGGATCGAACTTCTTGAGAGCCTCAATCGTCACCTCGCCGCTAGCATAAGCTAGAGCCCTCAACGTATCCTGAATCGGTTCGCCGGCGATATCGTCCTCGCCCTTAGCCTGAACAGAGAAATGGTGCGCCAGGAACTTGATGAGATCGTTCGGGTCCTGGACCCAGGGAAGGAATCGATCCCACTTATATGCGCCGTGAACCGCGAACCGGGAGGCTTTCCAGATATCTTCTTTATCGAAAGAAGAAGCGAGGATAGCCCGGAAGAGATTGTAGCTGTTCTGACAGACCGTGTTGTCCTCGACAGGAGCAATCAACCTCATAGCGTCGCATGAACGATCGAATTCTTGGACAACGTGGTTCTTGAACGTAGACTCGAGCTTGTTATAGATCTTCCCAAGAAGAGCCTCGTTTTCAGGACTAGGTACATGGTCAGGGGTGAGAACGATCGACGGTCAGAGGGACTTACCTCTTGTCTGTGGCAGCCAAATCGTCTACGTGGAGGGGGAGTCCAATGAGCAACGAGATGATGAACAAGCAATCCGTGACAACCGCAGGGTACGTATCCTCCGTCGACAGAGCAAGGGTGACGAACGCCTCGACATCATCAGGAAGCTTTGGAGAATAGCAAAGATGATCCCACGCCCGATAGAGAAGAATGTGGGATAACCAACGCTGATGGGACTCCGTAAACTTGTAGCCGCTCCAGTTGATTGGTTGACTATTGCCCAAAAGCCGATCGACTAAGGAGAGGATCGAATCGAGGTCCTTATCGTACGAGCGCCAGCTATACGAGCGCTGGGTGCCGCGAAACTCCTTGAGCGGATCACATGCCTCATCTCCAATACATTTCCTTTGAATTGTGAGGTGGACGAGCGCCCTTCCCGAAGCATAAGCTCTGTCCCGCAAGCGTGGAATCAGAGCAGCATTTCCGTCAGAGTAGCTGAAGCATTTTTCAAAAATTTGGAAGATGGTGGCGACGGGGATGTTGGAGATCCCGGAATGCCATACGACGTCAGGGATGAAATCGAGGATGACGGTGACTTTGTCCGAGTCGAGGGTGCGATCGAACATCCAAGCAATGGAGAGCGAGTCAGAGACAAATCCGCTCCAGTCAATTTCCTGCTTCTTGAACATTATGGGGATGTCTTGGCTTAGAATGACTTCTATGTTTTCGCTCTTTTCGTCGGAAGTGGAGAACGTGCTTGGTTGGCGCTTAGGGGTTGTTCTTGACTTGAAGTCATTGCCACTGGGCTTTGCGGACGTGAACGCGTGAACGGCTTTCCTGATACCATTTGCAAGGCCCCCACCAAACATGTTCAAGAAAGCTGGAGCAATCGTACTGGTGATAATGAGGACAATGCATAGGATCTCAGCACCGGCGACGGTAATCGATACAGCCCCTTTATCTTGAGACCAAAGGTGATCAGCGAGGACATATGTGATGACGAGGAGGGCGGCCTGGAGCATGAGCGAAAGTGCCTCGATGAGGAATCCAAACATCCAGGGGAGATTACTGCGAAGAGCACCAGGTGGCCTATACCGACCCGTGCTGAGGGCGATAGCGTTCAGGTCCATGACCGCATATCGCTTGAGGGACCGTTTGGCGAGTATGGCAAGGAAAGCAACGAAGAGGGAAGCTGCGAGACTGCAGGAAACGATTGTAGTGATCGTTGAGGCTGCTGAAAGCGAACGGATGGGTATAGGATCGTCACGCGTGTAAAAGGCGCGACGCACCTTGTGGGTTATCCCATGTGTGAAGGAGATGGGTACTCTGTTCCAATCTCAAGAAGGTCGAAGCGACCACGGCAAACAACGCGGACTGAAGGTGAATGATCTCAGGTTAGAAACCTCTTGATGATGTGCCCCTCATTCTGGGTAGAGCGGAAAGTGACGAGACGCACGAATAAAAGAGTGATGTTGAGTTCTTTGTTGTACTCCTTGAGCTCCTTGTCAAATCTGTTCGACTGTCGTTTGTAAGCTTCGTAGAACCTGGAACGAGCCTCGCCAGGAATGACTTCCGGCGCTCCAGGATCGCTGTACATGGAAAGGGAGGATTGATGGTCAGTCGCCCACGAGTCCCATGTACCTGGCTCGGCACTGCGACACCCGACACTCACCCGTCGCCGTCGTGATTGCTGTAATTTACCATAAAGTAGGAGCGGAGAGGGAAGAGGGGGAGTAAAAGTAGAGTGTTCTAAATGGAGTGGCGTTGACACGCCAGCAAATATAGGCCGCCGACCATTGTGTATGCTGCCACCCCAACAGGACCCGAAACATCGGAAGACTTTCCTCAGGAGCCAGCGTCCATCTTAATATTTGCTGTGTGAGGAGGTGTTGAATGTTGTCGGTTGTTGAGAATGTATCACTCCCCCAAGTGGTTAGTATGACTGGAAACCATTCTCTCTCTAATCTGGATTTGAACTCGCTGCTGCCGACTCGACCGTCGGCGTCGGCGTCGAGTCCTGTGCGAACATCATGCCTAATTGTACGTATACCCCCTGCTGGTGATGGGCGGGGCCGACTTATGACCAAGGGGCGCCCAAAAATCGTAGATCTGACATGTCATTTTGAATTCAAACGGGACTGTCTCTTCCATTGCGTACCCTGGGAGAGTATCTCTCCGTTTTGTACGCAGCCACACTTACTTCCTGTAAGTTTCCCCTAACACTCATAAATTTTCGGACTCGGACGACCGCCTCACGAAATCGACCACGGGTCGCGCGGGGCGGTCTTCTGTACGTTTTGGGTCAAGTCGAGCCCACCTATTACGCAGGTCCGTGGTTCGGATCTACAACGACAAGGGAGTATCCTGCGGTCGGTACCGCAGAAACTGCCAATCCGGTACCTGCAGACGCCAGATAAACTTCTCATCTGTGCGGTCACTTCAGCGCGAAGTTGTGGGCTTTCTTCTCGCCTGGGACCCTTCGTGGTAGGTTAAGAAACCCTAGGATACTCCGTTCCACGGGAACGAGGCCATGGTGTCTGACGAGCATGGTAGACACAGTGCACATAACCGCCTTCCTCCTCACCGTGGTAATCGGACAAACACATATCACATATGCTGCTAAATTCTGATCCGCCCCCGCCTTGTGTGCTCTTATACGTGGCTGTTTTCTCCACTTAATGTTCACCGACCCCCATGCACTCAGGGGTTATTTCATTTCCGGCGAGCTGTCGTGTTCGTGACTTATTGGCTACGTCTTTTATGGACAATCATCGAGGTCTACACGGGCACAGCAACGGCACCATTCATTTGCAGCTTATTGCAGGCCGTTTTCTGGTCGCCTTCGCTTGCAGCCTCTCCCCTAGATTGCACTTGATGTGCGCCCGGACCCGAGCATACAACGGCCTGATCGGTTTCCCAGGATCGCGTTACAGTTACCCAGCATCCCTCTGCATTTGACAGAATCCTATCCAAACCGGGCATGGGCTCTGTCAACTTCAACTGGAGCTGTGTACCATCACCATCCCGAATCACTTACCGGCGGATCCCCACTTATCTGCTACCCAATGGTCATACATCATCAGCGCCGAAATACAATTCCCCAGTATTACTCCTGGTGAACTCTGGTCATCATTCTAATGTGGACAATATTGGCATTCAGAACGATACAAGATCTTTCCAGTACCTCTACCGCCAGGTAACCGTCACGAGTCGAAGAATAACTAGCCTTATCGTTCCCTTCGAAAGAGGGTGGCGAGGAAGCGACAATTGAGGAGAGCGAGTGGGTTGGGACTAGTAGCGTCATCCATCTCTCCAGGTCCCATTTACTATCAATCCGGACTCGTGGACGGCATTGGAGACCTTGTCCCATATCCCCCGTCCGATATTGAATAACCTTTCCCACTGTCCCCGTCCGTTCCCCTCCCCACGAGCCCATTAAAACCCCCCGCCGTGCCCGCTGGTCCTCGTTCTCTTCCTTATGTTGACCACGAACTTCCCCATACTTGCCTTTGAAAAGACGATACTCGAAGCGTTGTTATAAATATCCTCGGGATGGCCAACGTCACCCGCTTCAGATTTCACCGCAGGTTCCAGGCGCAGATGGGGTTCAATTCACGGGGTAATCCGACGAAGGATTCGATACACTAGCTCGATATTCGTGAACCTTTTCCGATGGGAAGTAATACTTCATGCCCACGTCAACTTCCCATAGCTCCTCGAAGTGTATCATGAGGGAAGCAAGTATCAATCTCTACCCGTGCGTCCAATTGACCCCTTCCCTTCAAACCTCTATTAATTACGTTCGAACCTCTTTGGAATGGCCAGCCACGCCAGCGTCGAGTATGATCATACGTTGTAGTAGGAAACTGGCGAGTACTACCACGGTTTCCTCAAGAAGTGCGGTGGAGACTCGGATACCACGTGTATATTTTTGAGCGTTTTGGACTTGGTCTCGGTAGAGTTGTTTGGGAGATTTCTCAGCTCAGTCCCTTCTTTATTTGTCTACCCTCAGGCTACACGGTGTTGATTTATCTCCAAAGGATCGACCTGGCGGCGAACGAACGTTTCCACTTCACGAACCTCGCTTTCAAGCTCCTACTCTTTCAAACAGGGAGAGATGTGGACTAACAAAGGCTACTACCCTTCGTCCATTGATTTTCTCACCGACGGTCGACGTCTCAGACGTTCAGATAGGTCTCGTTTCCGGACATTGTCCCACGACTCTCAGACACGTTCCACTTGGGCGAAGGGGATTTCTTCGATGTGTTCTCTGGGCGGTCTTACTCCTATCGTGGACGATGTCGTCCCAAATACATCCCGAGATTACAGTCGGCATCCGCTTTTCCGAAAGGAGTTGCTCCGGGTCTTGAGGGTAGTCACTAACGCCGAACGGGAGCCTCTGTTCGCAGATGGTGAAACTCGTCATCGGCTCGCTCAAAGTTTCACACCTCCGGAATCTCATCTCCATCGATGCCAGCATTACGTGGACTGGCAGAAGCGGTGGGGGTGTTCCGAACAACCGCGGACACGGTCGGGATACCGGAATACTATCCATGCGCACGACTTCTCTGAACCGAACACGAGGACAAAGACTCGTGGTTAACACAGGTAAAATACGGATAGGAGTAGGACACACCATCCGGGTTGAGTCTT
Organism: Thelephora ganbajun; assembly: GCA_014904855.1. NCBI lineage: Eukaryota > Fungi > Basidiomycota > Agaricomycetes > Thelephorales > Thelephoraceae > Thelephora > Thelephora ganbajun. Next base: position 12,438 of record MU118092.1, on the reverse strand, counting down.
AGCCCGTTGCCAGGATATCATTCTCATCCGCGGTGACCTGGGATATGGCGAATGCAGATGACTGTTGATGGAGGTGCTTAGCGGCAATGATCCAGGGACATGTCACCAAATCCTTTCTTGGTGAGCATAGCGAGTATCCGCTGCGGTTATCCTAATGCCATGGCAAGGAACCCTACAGTCGATACGTTCGTAGGGCAACTCCACTACGGGATTACGGGATAAATTTCCAGAGGATCCAGCGTATAGACATCGAGCACGAAAGAGATAACGAAGGCGAAGGAGGGCAAGAAGGTGCGGTTGCGTACTATGTAATTGCACGCGTTGCCCCCTGCCGCGATCACCTTGATCGAATTGGGATTGAATATTGATTCCCGGGTCCTCTTAGCATCGGATGGCATCACCATCACTTTCCTGTCACCCACTCGTAGCACATCACGGGGGAGCCATCATCAACCCAGAATGGTATGTCCAATCGACCACCTTACTTTGCCTTTCAACCTTCGGTGACCGCGTTTTTTGTTTCCAGTTTAGAGGATGCTACGCTTGAAGCATAGCTTTCTCTTTCCAAGCCTCCTTGGAACCCCTGGCAGCGCCGGCGCCGCGTTCCACGATAAGATCCAGCGCGAGGCCGATGGGTATGGCCATAGCTTTATGGAGAAACACGGTGAGGGCTTGAATATCTTCGTGGGCACCGTTTTTCAGGCCGAGGATGGGTTGACGCAGCAGAACAAATGATCTACCGACCCAACTGTCTTCACTCCCAGGACGAAGATCGACAACCTTCAGCAGGCTAGGGTTGCCTTGGCCGCCCTCAGAAGAAGTTAACTTTGATCTCTGTTTGACTGTGTCTGATGATTTGCGCTTTCTTGTTTGTCCCTTTGTGTGTTTGTGTCGTTTTCTCATCTGCTTTATGTTTATTACCTCGATTCAATTCCTCCTAGATCCTAAAGCGAGTTCATTCCGTCGGAAGAGGATAGTAGATGCGGTGTACGTCCGATCCACAAAATCGCGTGCTCTGAAGTCAAGGGCAAGTGGGTCCGCGCATTCAACATCACCCAAAGAACAAAGGGAGGTGAAAGGCGTACTGGCCATTATGCCCACCGGACCGGGTGACGGGGGAATACCATTGCCAAGTACCGCGCGGACTCTACGGTTGGGGTGGGGGTTGAGGAGGGCTTCGAGGTTTCGGATTCTGCAGATGCCGTAGCGTTCAGCGAGGTCGCCGTCGGGCGCCCGAGGGATGCCGTGACGTTGACGCTCGTTTGAAACCGTGTGGAAAGGGAACCAAAAAACGGGGTGCTTTACATTTTAAAAATAAGAGCGATCTGGTATATGTACACTAATACGGAAGCTGCGACGGTAGAAGGGTAGGCATGACAAGAAACGCTACATTGTCGGGGGTCAAAGAGAACGGACTGAGAGACGAGGGCTAGGCATAAGGCATACTGGTATGTGAAAACGAGTATCATATAGAAGAAATGGGGCATATGGGACCAGACGCAACGATAGCAAGGAAGAAAACACAAGCAAGAAAGAAAAACAAATAGAAACATGACAGAATTCAAAGCGGAGCGGGGGGGAGGGCCTTTTCAATCTTCACTCAAGTGACGGCAAGCTGGGAAAACTCGCATTCCGGACCCACTGAGAGGGGACTAAGGCACCCAAGCCTGCAGCCCAATCCCATGACCTGAAGCCAAAGCTCCAGCCGAAGAGTAGCCGGAGGGTGGAAAAGATGGCAACGAGGAAGAGGAGTCCCAGGATAATGGGAACATCTTCGCAATCTCTGAAAAAGCGAATGACGCGCCACCTGACGGCACGGAGCCGTTGTACAGGCTCGCTGACCTCTTCTGAAAACAGGCAGACAATAGTCAGACGCCAAACTCTACTATGAATTGGATGGGAATTTCACCCATGAGCCTGATAGCGCCCTCGGTATCCTTTAGACACTCAATCGCTATGGGAGACAAGAGGTGTGGTATTCTAGGTTCAAACCTCCTCATTCTCCAGGGGTCGACCGGCTGAACAAGGACAAACGAAAGGATCAAAGCTAAACGACAGAAGCAAAAGAAGATCAGGGGTAATGCGACTCACAATGCATCGATCAATTCCCCACATGTTCTCGATCCTCGTGAGGTTCAAGCATCCGTTACATTCGAGTAGGACGTTGGCTTCCAATTCTCCATCTTCGCAGTCTAATCGTTCGAACTGGGAGTACCACTTGACACGAATAAACCTTCATATTTAGACGCAAAAACGTGAAAGTCAGATCACGATCTCAATCTGGGATATCCCGAGGGAAATTGGACATCACCCAGACGGAGGATCAGGCAAAGCCCACTCGGGGAACTTTTCTCCTTCCTTCCACCTCCTCGCAGCTCTCCTCCAATACTCCGGGCTAAGTTTCCCAGGTCCATAAACCGTCGGCCATCTCCTCTCCTCCAAATGCTCAGCAGGCGTCTTAGTAAACACAGTGATCGCCACCTTCGGCACACCACTACTCGGACCTGAGAGGGATTGAGTCGTCGTCACCTTGCCAGGCATGACCATATGACTTAGCGGTATTGTCTGGATATACTGGGGAGGACAATAAGTGGTCTGAAGGTGAAGGGAGGGGGGAGTCATTGTTCTCCCCAAAGCGGTTCAAGATTAAGTATTGGTAGCAATCAGACACCGTCAAAGGCTGGGTGATGTTGATGCGCCTCTCGTGAAAGGTTGCGACGCGACGGGGGTGTAGAAGAATGGAGGACAAGGTAGGATCCTGAACGGGGCAAAAGGCTTCCTTTTTTGGACACGTGCTGGAACCAAGGTATATTCAACGCAAAACAAGATCTGCACAACATATGACGGGGAATAGAGACACCGTGGAGATAAGTTATCGAGGCAGGGGCTGTACAACGGTAGTGGGGTGCGGTTGTCGCAGGTGAGCAAGCCGAAGTTCCTGTAAAATCGGAGGGTAAGATGATCGGCCTCGATCGTCGTCAGGAGTATAAATCTTGACCTCCACACTCATATCGGCGTGCTCTGAGGAGGCAGTTATAGTCTGAAGTACATTAACACCATCGGTAGCGTATACTCCTGCAAAACGCGGTCAAACCAATCTCAGTACCCGCCAAACCCCAAACCTACCGAAGTGAATTTGAGGTATATGTGTTACATTATTTGCATAGGCAAAGCATCGTAATTCCTACATCAGTCCCGAGGTCGGGGAGAGATAGAGGGTGATGATAGGTTAGCTATGGAACTCAGGAATCGTAACCTTGGAAACAAGCAACACTTGGAGGAAGGGAAGATATGAAACCACCTCCGAAGGCAGCCAACAAAGGACATATGAAGCGGAGAAGCAAAAGGAGGTTCACCTCGAATGAATACCCTCCGAAAGGCTCTTCTGCAGTGATAGCCTCAAGTCTAGCCGCCTCAGAATCCTGGCTTTGCGTAACACCGTTAATATGCGAAGAAGCGGTCGTCTGCTCTGTCAAAACTCCGCCACCAGACGTCTTCTCCAAATCGACGTGTGGCTGGAACAGCAATGGCAGCTCCAGGTTTGCCCTCGCGGTAGGATCAGCTGGTTCTTGCGGGACCGGAGCTGGTGGTTGACCGGTGGTCATGTACGCCTTGATGTAATCTGTTGTTCGTAATTCCTACATTGGACGAAAGGCGTTGAGGAGCCAAAGGACAAAAGGGGCGGGAATATAGAGACGACGACGAAGAGGACCACGAAAAAGGTTGTCAGTTTGTGATTTCCACGCGAGGATGAAAGGGGATGACAAAAGGGAGGTGCTGACTTCGAAGCTCTGATCCCGATGCGCGGGTACAGCAGAGATGCTCATGAACAAGACGCGTTTTCCTCTCGGGTCACTCATCGCCGCTCAGCCTAACAAAAGTAAGTCACCAAGTAATCATGTCTACCAGGCGTGCACAGCGGTCAGCCTTGCTGGTGAAGAAAAGCGTAATTCCGATGGATTTCACCCACACTGGCGGAAAGGAAGATGAAAGGCGGAAAATGGGCGGAGGCATCCGAAAACTCCCACGATCAGTGGCAACCTTGAACGTCAACGTTATGCGTCTAATCCGACCAAATATACTTTCTAGCAACCCAGAACGCAGCTCTGGAAAGTCACAGAATTACCACTACCACCTAAGAATCACTCGTGTACTGCCATTCAATCACCTCACGTTCATTCACGGGCAAATGCTTGAATCCATCGAGCTCAATTACTCTAGCGACCTCACCCAGACTTAGTCCCAGTGCCACCCCAGACGAGGTCCACAAAGGGGTTCTCTAATTGATCCAGGTGCCGTCGGGGTCCGAGAGGGAATAAATGCCTTGGATGGACTTGCCAGTTACATCGAGCAAGGTGTCGATCAAGGATAAGGTGACGACGTATGAGTGTCCATGTAACGCAACGAAGAAATCCCCGGCGTCCAGGCCGAACGTGTCTAGAGTCGCGGGACGACGTCTGTGAACGATACCCGCCCGAACGTCCTAGGCGTTTGCGAGACCAAAAGTGGACGAAGGGATGTAACCTGCGTTTGTCGAGCTATCTCGTTTGAGGAGAAAGCAGGAGCCTGAAAGCGAAGTTCGTGGTGTGCGAACACTCGTTCACCACCGTATTGAATCCTAACGGGACAGGTCAACATTTTAATCTGAGGGCAGAGAGATAGGGAGGGAATAAACCAAGTTGGGAAATCACCCAAACAAGTCTCCTGGGGCCACGAGTACAAGGAGCCAAGACCCTCCCGCCAACTTCGCTCTCGAGTCTCTTCAACGACTTCTCAGCATACCGAATCCCGTTTGTGTTTGATGTTCTTGGCCGTCAAAAATCCAATGTGGAAAGCAGTACACATGGTCCATCGAAGTGCTTCGACGCCTTCTCGTATGATTTGTATGCGGTGGCGATAGTAGAGATCTTCAGAGCCGAGTCATAAATTAAAAAGATTGCCTCGATAGAAAGCAGCTGGGGGGGGGGCAATAGCGACAGCGACGAGAGAGACACGTCTGAGCAGCATATTCAAACTCATGCTAAAATTGAGTCGGTCGAAGGCATCAGAACTCAGTGGTGGAAAGTCAAAGCCCGACGTTATAAGAGTGGTGGAAGCGCTTACCCACAGCATTCAACCAAGGGACACTGGAATACTGCATAGGTGTCAAACTCTGATTAAAAACGACGTTTATCAGCGAGGACCACGAGGAGGTTGCGCTGAGTGCTAGTATGGAATCGATCAGAGTCACGAGTCCAACCGTTCACTAGCACGCCACCATCTACACTGATCCAACGCAGACATGGACGACATACGAACTAAGCTGAAGAAGAAACTCAAGAATCCATTCAGAGGGAGCAGACGTGGAACAGAAAGAGTGGGGGCTGAGGCCAGTGGGGAGAGAGTTGGTCCATCGAATTCGCTTCCACGACCGGAGCCTCATGTCGGAGCGGGCGGCGGCGACAACCGAGAAGGGAGCGGGGCCAACGCAGGCGGACGGCAGGTTCGTTCTATCGATCAACCTCAGCCAGAATCCATTCCAGCGGATGGGGGCGACGGCGATCAACAAAGGGGAGAGACAGACGTGATCGTTCCTTCAGATGACTTGGACACCGCTACCGATCCTGGTCACGTACCAGAAGTTCCTCATTCCGACGAGAGTGCCCCGAGCATTACCGCTGAAGAGAAAAAATCGAACTGGAAGTCCACCGCATATTATACTGCCAGATTACTCCTCCTTGGGGTGAGTGAGTCCGCAAGTGCCTTCGGTCCGCTCAAATCTGTCGCCGGAGGTCTCTGTTTTATCCTTGAAAATTGCGAGGTATAGTCCCCCTCCCCTATACATTATCCACAACGCTTACAGGGGTCCCAGCATACTATGGCAAATAGACGGGCAATAGAATCGTTGGCTCCCCGTGTCAAAGCGCTCTCTGAATCGCTCTGTGCGCCTGTTTCTGAGGGTGACGCCAACGAGCGAGAACGGAGAAAGACACTGGAACAGTAAGCTCATCCTCTCCAAAGTCGTGAACCGAGTCTGACAATAGGGCTTGTCAGGAAACTGGAAAAAGTTCTCCGGGAACTCGGGCCGTTGGCAGAGCAGGGGAGGCTCGTGGGTTTTTTCAACAACGTCAAGAACGCAGATAAACTTGGCAGTCTGGTCGAAGATATTCGCGAGGCTGTGATGGACTATCAGGTTCGTCACCAAGGCGAACTTGCTTCCCCCATGCCTGACGTCCATTTCAGACTTCATTACAACGAGACATCTACGATAAGAGCTGTCAACTCATTGTAAGCTTTGCCTCCTGACTGCCCAACCACGTATAGTGACTTGCGAACAGGGAGATGTGGACCGGATCCTTCTGAACGGCATGCATCACATCGCTGACGCTGGGCACCGTTCCGGGAACAGGCAGGGGTGCCTTGGGGGAACGAGGACCGATGTCCTCCTACAGCTCGAAGATTGGTTGAAGGATGAGCATGGCCAACGCGTGTTTTGGCTCAATGGCCTCGCGGGGACCGGAAAGTCGACCATCGCCCAGACGTTCGCCGAAATCGCCTTTGCGGAGGGAAAGCTTGGCGCGGGTTTCTTCTGCTCGCGAGATTTCGAGGGTAGGAGTAACCTCCAAGCAATCTTCCCGACGCTTGCGTTCCAACTCGCCTATCAATACCCGCCGTTCCGAGAGCAGTTGCTCCAAGTCTTGAGGGCTAGTCCTGATATCGGACGAGAGTCTCTCTGTTCCCAGCTGGAGAAAGCCATCGTTGGCCCATTCAAAACCACCCACATTCGGACCCTCATCATCATCGATGCCCTTGACGAGTGCAAGGACGAAGAACCCGCCTCCGCCATCCTTTCCGTGCTCTCCCGCTGTGTTGACGAGATCCCCGATGTCAAGTTCTTTATCACCGGTCGTCCTGAACCTCGTATCCGCTCTGGGTTCCGTCTCAAGTCACTCCGACCTATCACAGAAGTGCTCAGGCTGCATGATGTCGAACGCTCCTCGGTTGATAGCGATATCAAACTGTTCTTCAGGACTCGGTTGACCGATATTGCCAAAACCCGAAGTGACTGTAACTTTGCCGAAAATTGGCCGGATTCCTCTGCCATCGACATTCTCTGTGAAAAGGCGGGGGGATTCTTCATCTACGCTTCGACGGTTGTCAAATTTGTCGCATCAAAGAGC